>CM038214.1:288324195-288377708 GCA_021442155.1 Cymbidium sinense
GGTGGTGGGGGATCTGGAGTCGCTAGAATATGGGAGGTGCCGTCAGAGAAGTGGTTATGAGGTAAGACGCAGCAATAGATTACTGTGGTCACGGTGGGAGAGATCAAGGATATGATGGTGGATCCCGCTGAGAGCTAGTGGTTTTGATAGGAACTGAGAAACCAATGAGATCTAATTTACTGCTTATGGAACTGTATCTTTGTAGTAGAGATGGTTCTAGTTATCTAGAGTTTTAATTTTCTCTATGTGTGCTAGTTTTTTATCTATGTCGTTGCTTGTGTCTTTGAAAACTTAGAGTGCTACTTGGTTGATGAAATCTAAAAGAAGAAATGTTGAATCTAAATTTCTTCTCTGTTAAAAAAAAACCCAAAACCATAAATCCTAAACTAAAACCTAAACCCTAGACGGAAATCCTAAACCCAAAACCCTAAAAATCCTAAACCCTATACCCCAAACCTAAACCCTAAACTCTAAACCCTAAACCCTAAACCCTAAATCCTAAACCCTAAAACCTAAACCTTAAACCCTAAACACTAAACCCTAAACCCTCAACTAACCTTAAACTCTGATGGTTTTTGGTGACTTTTGTCTAAGTTGCTGCCTTCAGGATAACTATTTTTATGCTTTATTTATTTGGTTATCTACTATTGTCATGTCTACTCTGATTGAGGAGTTTTATGGCCAATTTGCTGTCTGTTTTTTGAATTCTAATGTTGAGACCCATCTCAATCCACTTGTTGATTCTTTGAATGGCAGGTTCAAATGTTGCATTTATTGTTGGGTTTGGCTTTCTGAATGCTCATGCAGTTTATCTACCAGACCGCCTTGTTCTTATTCCTACCTAGTTTTTGATAGGTTGGTGCAGTCTTATGCGATGTCAATTCTGAAAGAGAGATATTATGGACAATTTAGTCCCTTCCTGTCTTGGATGTTGTTGCCTTTTGCTGTCTTATTTTTTGGGTTGATTGTTGATCCGATTATCGGTGAACGCCGCTATTGAGCCGCCGCTCTAACTATTTTACCGGGTGCTAATTTTAGTTGTTGCGTACCATTTCCGTGTTGAGCTATGTTGCCTTTGTCTTTTTTTAGTCGATTGTTGATTTGGATTATCTCAATTGTGGCCCCGATTATTGGTGCTAATTTCGTTGGTTCCACCCATTTCGTGTTGAGCTTTGTGTGTTGCCTTTTGTCGTCTTGTTTTCTGGGTGATTGATCCGGATTATCCGAAGGCCCCGAACACTACTATTGAGCTTTAACGCTTTTTTCTGCTAACCGCTTTTACGGGTGCTACTTTTAGTTGGTTTTACCACTTCCGTATCTTATGTCTTCCTTTACTATTGCTTTTCTCCGTGATATTAATAAGGGGTTTGTTTCTGACTTTCATACCCTGAAAGCTTCATTTATATATCATATGATTGGGATGGTGTTAATTATAGGCTTATTGACTTGATTAGCAGAATTTCACCAAGTTGTCTCCTCTGCAATTTTCTTGTGGAGGGATTGTATCCGGATTGCTTTCTTGGAAATGGCTATTGATGAGATTCGCTAAGATGGCTCACTCTCTTATGTTTATGTATTCTCATGTCAAGATGCATATATTGATGATATTTTTCTTGAATGAGACTCTCCTTCAATTCTCTATATACTTTAGATAAGATTTTGCTTAGTTTGCGTAGTAAAGCTCACAAGAATATCAACAACTGGGTGCTACCTTCTCACGTTTGTTGGCTATGATGGTCGTGATGATCTCACTCCCTATTGGTCTTAGTAGCTCATGTGATGTAACCCTTCATAAGTTTGGATGCTCATACTTGCTGCCCAACAGATGTGATTGAGCCCGAGCCTTCTATCACAATTCCTTACTAACATACTCATATTATATTGTTTTCTTCAAACTTTTGTCTCAGATTACCTTAACTGCCCTAATCTCCCTCTTATTATAACTTTGCGTGATTCTCTCTCCTTCTTTTGTCGGTCTGCCTCCATTATCATGCATTCCCACATCCTCAGAGCATTGGCTTTATTCTTATTTTAGCTTATTATGTTAACCATCTTGTATCTTTTGATTATTTTTATGGTTTCTTTTACTCTTGGATGTACTTAGATAGGATTTACTCCTTAGTCGATTGTAGCTCTTTGAGCAATAGTTCTGGAGTTTATCCCCTTTTAAGGACCTTGTAACCCTCTTTTTGTGGCAATAAAATACCCCTACATGGGGCTTCCCTAAAAAAAAAAAAAACTAACCTTAAACCCTAAACCCTAAAAAGCTAAATTGAAACCTAAACTAAACAAAACCTAAAAATAAATAAAAAAATCCTAAACCAAAATAAAAACCTAAATTGAAACCCAAACCTAAACCTAAAACTTAAAAGAAAATTATATAAAAAAATTAATCTAAAATAAAATAAATAAAAACCTAAACTAAATTAAAAAATAAAAAACCTAAATAAAATAAAAACTAAACCAAAAAGAAAAATAAATAAAATAAAATAAAATAAAATAAAATAAAATAAAATAAAACTAAATAAAAACCAAAACCTAAAAAATAAAGCTAAAAAAAACCTATAAATGAATAAAAAATTAAATTTAAACCCTAAACTAGAAAAACCTAAACCTAAAATAAATTAAAATGAATCGAAACCTAAACTAAAATAAACTAAATTTAAACCCCAACCTAAACATATACACTAAATAAAATAAAATAAATTAAAAATAAAGCTAAACCTAAACTAAAAAATAAAGCATAAAAATAAACATAAAATAAAAACCTAAACCTAAAAAAATAAAATAAAAACCTAAACCTAAACCTAAAAATAAAAAATAAAACCTAAACCTAAAAAATAAAATAAAAATAGAACTAAACTAAAACAAAAACTTAAACATAAACATAAATCTAAAAAAATAAACTAAAACAAAAAACCTAAGCTAAGATAACTAAACTTAAAATAAATAAACTAAACTAAATAAAAATATAAATAAACCTAAACAAAAATAAAAAAAATAAAATAAACTAAAATAAATAAAAAATAAACTAAATAAACCTAAACCTACCGGTCTACTAAAATTTAAAATAAAACCTAAACTTGAAACCCTAAACCTAAACCCTAAATTCTAAATCCTAAACCCTAAACCCTAAACTTATAACCCTAAATGTACAACCCTAAGACCTAAACCCTAAACCCTAAAAAACCATAAACCCTAAACCCTAAACTAACCCTTATCCCTAAACGCTAAACCCTAAACCCTAACTTAACTAATAAACTTAAACCTAAACTAAAACTAACCTAAAACCTAAACTCAAAACCTAAACCTCACTAAACTATAAAACTAAACCCTAAACCCTAAATCCTAAACCTTAAAACCTACAACTCTAAACTAAATAAACTTAAAAAAATAAACCATAAACCTAAACCTAGACCTATAAAACCTAAATAAATCTAAACCTATGAGTTTACTTAATTTGAAAAATAATAATTAAAATAAAAAATGCTAACCTTAAATCCTATACCCTAAAACTAACCCGAAACCCTAAACCTACATCCCTAAACCCTAAACCCTAAACCTTAAAACCCTAAACCCTAAACCCTAAACCCTAAACCCTAAACCCTAAATCCTAGATCCTAAAACCTACAAACCTAAACTAAATAAACCTAAAAAAATAAGCCATAAACTTAAACTTAAACTTATAAAAAAAACCTAAATAAATATACACCTACGAGTTTACTTAATTAAAAAAATAATAATAAAATAAAATAATGCTAACCCAAAACCCTAAATCCTAAAACTAACCCTAAACCCTAAACCATGAACCCTAAACCTACAACCCTAAACCCTAAACCTTAAACCTTAAAACCCTAAAGCCTAAAGCCTAAACCCTAAATCCTAAAACCTACAATCCTAAGCCTAAACCTAAACCCCAAACCCTAAACCCTAAACCCTAAACCCTTAACCTTAAAAACCTAAAAACCTAAACCTAAATTAAATAAAACCTAAAAATAAAATAAATCAAAAACTTAAACCTAAATAATATAAAAAATAACAAAAAATAAAAACCTAAACTAAAACCTAAATTTAAACCTAAACCTAAACCTAAACCTAAACGTAAAAAAATAAAATAAAATTAAAACTAAAAGATAAACTAAAATAAATTAAATAGAAACCTAAATTAAACTAAAATATAAAATAAACCTAAAAATAAAAAACCTAAATTAAATAAAAACTAAATGTAAAATAAAATAAAATAAATCTAAAATAAAATAAAATAAAAACTAAATAAAAACCTAAACCTAAAATAATAAACCTAAAAATAAATAAATAATAAAACCTAAACCATGAACTTAAAAAAAACATAAACCTAAAATAAACAAAATAAAAGAAACATAAACCTAAACTAAAATAAACTAAACTATAATAAATAAAACGTGAACCTAAACCTAGAATAAACTAAACCTAAACCCTAAACTAAATAAATTATAATAAACTAAAAATAAATCTAAACCTAAACTAAAAATAAAACCTAAAAATAGACCTTAAATAAAAAGCTAAAACCAAAACCTAAAAAAAAACCTAAACCAAAACAAAAAAATAAAAAATAAAACCTAAACTTAAAAAATTAAATAAAAATAAAACTAAACTAAAAAATAAGCACAAACCAAAACTTAAATTAAGAAAAAACTAAATTAAAACCTAAACTAAAATAAATAAACTTAAAATAAATAAACTAAACCAAATAAAAATAAAAACTAAAACTAAATAAAGATAAATAAAATAAAATAAATTAAAATAAATAAAAAATAACAAAATAAACCTAAACCTACATATGTTTACTTAATTTAAAAAAAAAACATAAATTCTAAAACCTAAACCCTAAACCCTAAAACTAACCCTAAACTTACAACCCTAAATGTACAACCCTAAGCCCTAAACCCTAAGAGCTAAAAAACCATAAACCCTAAACTAACCTTAAACCCTAGTGCTAACCCTAAACCCTAAACCCTAAAACTAACCCAAAATCCTAATCCCTAAACACTTAACCTACAACCCTAAACCCTAAACCCTAAACCTTAAAACTAAACCTAAACCTTAAAGCCTAAACCCTAAACCCTAAACCCTAACCCTAAACTAAACCCTAAACCCAAAAAAACCCAAAAAAACACTAAACCCTAAAATTAAAACCTAAAACCTAACTAAACAAAAAATAAAAAATAAAATAAATAAAACCTAAACCTAAAAAAAAATAAATAAAATAAATAATAACCTAAACTAAACCTAAACCTAAACCAAACCTAAACATAAATAAAATTAAAATAAACAATAAAATTAAACCAAAATTAAATAAATAAAACCTAAACTAAAAAATAAAATAAACTAATAAAAAACCTAAATAAAATCAATACTAAACATAAAATAAAATAAAATAAAATAAAACTAAATAAAACCAAACCTAATAAATAAACCTAAAAATAAAATTAAAACCTAAACCCTAAACTAAAAAAAAGAAACTAAACCTAAAAAAAAAAAAAAATAAAAAACTAAACCTAAACTAAAATAAACTAAGCTAAAAATAAATAAACAAAAACCTAAACCTAAAATAAACTAAACCTAAACCTAAACTAAATAAAATAAAAAATAAACTAAAATAAACATAAACCTAAACTAAAAAAATAAACCTAAAATAAACCTAAAATAAACCTAAACCTAAGCCTAAAAATTAAAATAAAACCTAAACCTAAACTTAAAATAAAAAATAAACCTAAACAAAAAAAATAATAAAATAAACTAAAATAAAAAATAAATAAACCAAACCTAAACCTAAAAATAAACTAAACTAAAAAACTAAACTTAATTAAATAAATAAAAAATAAACCTAAATAAAATAAAAAAATAAAATAAACTAAATAAACTAAATAAAATAAATAAAAATAACCTACCCTACTTAATTTTAAACCTAAAACCTAAACTAAACCTAAACCTAAACCCTAAATCCTAAAACTAACCTAAAACTAAAAAAACCCTAAACCTAAACTTAAACCCTAAACCCTAAAACCTATTAAACTAACCCTAAACCTAAACCCCTAACTTAAACTTAAACTTAAACCCTAAACTTAAATTTAAACCCTAAACCTTAACTAAACTTAAACTATAAAACCTAAACTTTAAACCTTAAAACTAAACCTAAACTCCTAAACCTAAACCTTAACCTAAAGTTTAAACCAAACTAACCTTAAACCTAAACCCTAAACTTAAGCTAAACTAAAACCTAAATTTAAAACCTAAACCCTAAACTAACCCTAACCTTAAACTCTAAAACCCTAAAATTTTAAACCTAAATTTAAACCCTAAACTAAACTTAAACTTAAATAAAACCTAAACCCAACCTAACTAAACTAAAATCTTAAACCTAAACCTAAATTTAAACTAAACTAAAAAAGTTTAAACTAAACTAACTTAAAAAAATTTAAAAAAACCTAAACCCAAAAAAATAATAAATTAAAAAAAAAACTAAAAACTAAAACTAACCTAACCTAAACTAAATAAATAAATAAAAAAACCTAAATAACTAAAGAAACTAAATAATAAATAAAACTAAAAATAAATAAATATAAATAAAATAAAATAAAATAAAATAAATAATACTAAACATAAAGTAAATATAAAATAAAAATAAAATAAAATAATAACTAAATAAAACCTAAACCTAAAATAAATAAAATAAACCTAAACTAAAAAAATAAAATAAAATAAAAAAAAACCTAAACCTAAATAAATAAAATAAAACTAAACCTAAAATAAACTAAATAAACTAAAAGTAAAATAAACCTAAACTAAAAATAAAATTAATCCTAATAGAAACCTAAAACTTAAACCTAAAAAATTAAAATAAAAACCTAAACCTAAACCTAAAAATAAAAAATAAAACCTAAACTAAAAATTAGATGAAAATAGAACTAAATTAAAAAATATTCATAAACCAAAACCTAAACCTAAAAATAAACTAAATTAAAAAACCTAAACTAAAATAACTAAACTAAACTAAATAAAAAAACCCAAATACAAATAAAAAAATAAAATAAACAAAAGTAAATAAAAAATAAACTTAATAAACCAAAACCTACCTGTTTACTTAATTTAAAAACCAAACTATCAACACTAAACCCTAAACCCTAAAACTAACCCTAAACACTAATCCCTAAACCTATAACTCTAATCCCTAAACCCTATACTCTAAACCCTAAAAAACCTTAAGAGCTAAACTAACCCTAAGCCCTAAGCCATAAACCCTAAACACTAAACCTTTAACCCTGACCGTGACCTTAAACTCTAAACCCTAAACCCTAAACCCTAAATCTGAAAACCTAAACCCTAAATCCTAAAACCCTAAACCTTAAACCCTAAAACCCTAAACCTTAAACCCTAAACCCTAAACCCTATAAACCATAAACCCTAAACTAACCCTAAACCCTAAGCTAACCCTAAACCCTAAACCCTCAAAACCCTAAACCCTAAAGCCAAAATAAAGAATGTTAAACCCTAAACCCTAAACACTAAACCCTAATCCTAACCCTAAACCTTAAACCATAAGCCCTAAACCCTAAACCATAAAACCCTAAACCCTAAACTTTAAACCATAAACCCTAAAAACCTTAAATCTTAAAGCCTAAACCCTAAACCCTAAACTAAACACTAAACCCTAAGCCTAAAACACTAAACTAATTTAAAACTTAAACCCTAAAATTATAAACTATAAAGCCTGGCCTAAACCTTAAACTAAACCTAAACCTTGCTAACCAAAAACCTCAAAATCATAAACCCTAAAGTAAACACAAATGTTAAACCTAAACCCTAAACCCTAAACTAAACCTAAACCCTAAACTCAACCCTAAACTAAATAGTAAACCCTAAACTAAACTAAACTAAAACTAAACCCCTAAACTCAAACCCTAAACCCTAAAAACCTGATACACTAAAGCCTAAAGCCTAAACCCTAAACTAACCCTGAACCCTAAACCCTAAACCCTAAGCTAATCCTAAACCTTAAACTCGAAACACTAAACCTTAAATGCTCAAAACCCTAAACCTTAAAGCCTAAACCCTAAACCCTAAATAATAAACTAACCCTAAACCCTAAGCCCTAAACCTAAACCTAAAACCTAAACCTAAAAAATAAAATAAAATAAAATAAATAAAAACTTAAACTAAACTAAAAAATAAAATAGACCTAAGAATAAAAACTTAGCTAAAATGAAAACTAAACGTAAAATAAAAATAAAATAAAATAAAATAAAAACTAAATAAAAACCTAAACCAAAAAACTAAACCTAAAATTAAAACATTAAAATAAATAAAAATAAAACCTAATCCCTAAACAAAAAATTAAACTTAAAATACAAATAAAATAAAATAAATAAAATAAACCTAAACCTAAACTAAAATAAACTAAACTATAAACCTAAATAAACTAAAAAAAATAAACTAATAAATAAAAAATAGCCTAAATTAACCTAAAATAAACCTAAAATAACACTAAACCTAAAACTAAAACCTACAACACTAAACTAGAACTATAAAACCTAAAATCCTAAACCTAAACCTAATCCTACAACCTAAACCCTAAACCCTAAATTATAAACTAACCCTAAACTCTAACTTAAACTAAACCTTAAGCCATAAACCTAAACCCTAAACCTAAGCTCTAAACCTAAACTAAAACTTAAACTTAAACCTAAACCTAAATAAACTTAAACCTAAAACCTAAAATACTAAACCCTAACCTAAAATTAACCCAAAAGCTAAATCCAACTCCTTTAATAAACCCTAACCCTAAAGCCTAAACACTAAACCCTAACCTTACACCCTAAACCATAAAACTCTAAACTATAAACCTTAAACCCTAAATCGTAAACCCTAAAAACCTAAAATCCTAAACCTAAACTAAATAAAACCTATTAATAAAATAAATAAAAACCTAAAAAAAATAAAAATAATAAAATAAAATGAATTAAAAACCTAAATTTAAACCTAAATCTAAACATAAAAATAAAGTAAAATAAAAGATTAAAATAAATTAAAATAAAATAAATAAAAACCTAAACTAAACATAAATAAATAAAATAAACCAAAGAATAAAAAACCTAAATAAAATAAAAACTAAATGTAAAATAAAAAAATAAACCTAAAATAAAATAAAATAAGAACTACATAAAAACCTAAACCTAAAAAAGAAACTTAAAAATAAAACTTAAAAATAAATAAAAAATGAAACATAAACCCTAAACTAAAAAAAAATTTGAACCTAAAATAAATTAAAATAAACAAAATAGAATAAACATAAACCTAAAACTAAAATAAAGTAAACTAAAATAAATAAAACCTAAACCTAAACTAAATTGATGATAATCCAATGTCATGGTCATGGAGAGAGATCCACTAGGGGATCACACATGCATTGGACATGATATGTGAGGGGTCTATGTCAAGGACATAGAAGAAGAAAATTCTGGATAAGGTTTGAATTTGATTTGATTGTATGATTTATGGAGGATCCACCACTAGATGAGAATCAATAATCCAGGGATTAAGATCAAATTGACTTTAATTTGTTTTATTTTAGTTATTATGGAGGCATATCTACTAGAGATTTGGGCTTGAGTTCGCTAGGGATTCAGAAGATGAACCTTCTACTAGGGAAGTAGGTTCGGGCTATCCGCTGGGATTTAGAATTTGAGTATAATTTCATATATTTATTTGGGAATGTATCTACTAGGAATAAGAGTTTGGTTGGATTTCTTTGATTTAGACTCTACTAGGGGAGTTGGTTTAATTATGCTCCACTAAGGAGGTTAATTTTGAAAATAATTTGTTTGCTTGACTTGTTTATATATTATTTGGGGCTCCACTAGGTAGAAGGGTGTGATTTAACTCCACTAGGGAAAATCAAATTGGGTTTAATTTAACTGAATGTTTGTTGTGTGATGGACCCACTAAGAAGGGGCTATATCATCATCGCCTACCTCAGTTTATAAATCCAAAGGATAATCTCTTGGCTATGTGGTAGAGCTAGCCAACCTAAGGGGTTGCCTTTTAGTGTGTAATGACTGTGCCAAGAAAATGACATAGCATACTTTCATATTTCAAAGTGAGGAACAACCGCTGGGGTGACCTGCTAGATGCACAACAAATTGAACCTAACCTAGGGCGACTACTGACTGAATTCCACTTAGGACTTATGTCAACTCAAAAGTAGTCAGGATTAATTTTATCTTAATTTCATGTGATTTGATATAGTTTGTTTGATTTAGTTTGATTTTGAATTGAGGGCATATCCGTTGGAGATGTGAGCTCGATCAAATTTGTTAGATTTAATTTATGGACCATATCGGTGTGCGATGGACCCACTGAGAAGGGGCTATATTGAACTTGTCCTATCTCAAATTTATGAATTCAAAGGGATAGTCTATTGGTCATGGGGTAGAGCTAGCGAACCTAAGGGGTTGCCTTTCGGTGTGCAACGGCTATGCTAGGAAGAAGGCATAACAGACTTACATCTTTAAAGTAGGAATAACCATGGGTGATTGCTGGTAACACAACAAATTGAACCCAACTTGGGAGACTAAGAATGTCGCTAGAAACTTATATCAACTCAAGAGTAGTCAACAATTCCTATAGGGAGCTTTGTCGATACTAGCCTAATGTAGGATGATTGCTTTGAAAAGGTATCGCTAGGGGTGTCCTCCTAATCAACAAGTGAATATATATTTTATTTATATGTTTGTGTGGACCTTGTTGGTGTGTGAGGGACCACACTAAGAAGGGGCTATGTCTGCCTTGAACTATTTAAGATTTACTGGACCAAGGGAGAATCTGCACATCCAGAGAACAAATTCTCTAATCATAGGGGCGATTATTAAAAAAGGGGAACTATCTAATTGATAGTAACCTGGGTAGTGTCTAAATGGGGTCGTAAAGGATGTAATCTAAATATAGTGCCCATAGGGGAGGTGCTGCTAGGGGCGTTATCCTGAGCACTTGAAAAGAAAGCTATTGGTGTATGGTGGCTAACTCAAGGAGAAATTGTAGCAGATTTACATCTGCCATGAGTGGTGTATCTTAAGGTGTGAGAACCAACCAACCTAAGGTGTATCCATCGACATGAGTGGTGCATCCATCAGCATAGTGAGAACTAACCAACCTACGGTGCCTGTCAGTGTGCAACAATTAATCTGGAAAGAAAGCTTATAGGCTTGCAACTTTTTAAGCAGAACTAATCATCAAGATAGTCTATCATCGGTAGGACAAATGTTATCTGACCTAGAGTGACTACTTAACAAGGAGCCCCAAGGAAGGACTGGATCCAAATTTCAAGTAGCCAAGAGGGAAGGAACCACTAGAAGACTTATTCTGAGCCTGAAATATACTCAACCTAGTCAGTGCACGAAGGCTAATCCAAGAAGAAAGTGTAGCAGACTCACATCCTCTTAAATCCAACAAGGTAGCTTATCGGCCACGCACTTAGACCTATCAAACTAAGAAGGTGCTCGTCGGTGTGTAGTGGCCAAGTAAGGAAGGAAAGCATAGCAGACTTACATCATCCAAAGCAAAAAGGACCACTGGCATGACACACTAGCAGGGTAGCTAGTCAGCCTAACCTTGAGCAGCTACTGAGTGAGTGCCACTAAGGGCATTATCTCAACACAGAGTAGCCCGACATAAAAGATATATGTTCATTTTATATGTTTGTGTGTAGTTTATGTTTGTTTTGTTTTAATGAAGGATAGGACACCACTTCGATTCTTTACACTTACCCTAAACACATCGTGGTAGATTCGTAAACAAGAATACTTTCAACATGGAAGAGATTGAACTCGAAACAAAATTTTCATTAATGATAATTATTTTCAAACATGATTTATAATATTTCTTTAAGTAGAGCATTGATTGGAAGAATTAGGTGCTCTCTCATGATTAATAAGCTGATAAGCTCCTCCTTTTTAGGCCCTCTCTATGGTAAAAGGGCCTTCCCAAGTGGGTTCAAACTTACCTCTCATGTAATGATGGGCAATAATCGGTCTCCTTAGAACAAAAATAAGCTCTCCTATCTGAAAAGCTTTAGGATGGACCAAACTTTTGTGAGCTTAAATCATTTTGTATAACTCGAGATTTTTGGATGCCTGCAAGCATCTCTCCTCCAAACTTTTGAGCTCTTATAACCACAACTTGACATTCTGCTCTGTTGTGATCTTGTTACCCAAAGCTATCCTTAATGATGGGAGTTAGACTTCTAATAGTAGAATGGATTCAAACCCATACACTAAGGAGAAAGGAGTAGACTGAGTTGGAGTTCTATATGTGGGGTAGGCCCGCTTCAACTAACTCCATGCCACTATATGGCTTGTTATTGTCGAGTGTCTTATTCAGCATTTGGATGAGAGCTTTATTGAAGGCTTCTGCTAAGCCATTTGCCCTTGGGTAGTTGATGGTAGAATATCTCAAATCTATGCTACATCTCCTGGAAAAGTTATTGATCTCGATGCACTTGAATGTAATACCATTATCAGAAATAATTAATCGAGGCTCTCCAAACCTATATATGAAATGGTTCCTAAAAACCTAGAGCACATGCTGAGCTATGAACTCTTTGAGCAGAATCGCCTTCACCCATTTGGAAAAGTAGATAGTAGCAGCTAAGAGGAATTGATGACCCTTGGAAGAAGGAGGATCAATCAAACCCTCTATGTTGGTACCCCAACACTTGAATAGCCATGAGGCCAATGTAGGATCTAGAATATTGGGAGGTTGGTTTAGGACCACAACATGTATTTGACATTGGTTGCATCACCTAGTTGTATCCATGCAATCTTTGATCATTGATGGTCAGTAGTATCCTAGTCTCTTGATCTTGGCATTCATCTTCAGACTAGATTAGTTGGCTCCACATAATCCAATGTGTATCTTGGTCATGATCTTATGGGCTTTGTGCTTGTCTAAACAACATAATCACATATGATTGAAAGATTGCCGGTACAAGACACCATCCACAAGAGTGTAGGAAAGTGCTCTCTGCTTTATCTGATGGGCTTGCGACTTCTCTTAAGTTAGTTTGCCTTTATTTAGGTAATCCATGAATGGTTTCCTCCAATCTAACTCCTCATCCTTCTTGGCAATGGAAACCTCCCTTCAAGAGAGTACTTTTGATGAGTTCAATATCAAGGGCTAAGATTTGTCTATTTTGGACCTTTATTGATATGGACTTATCATCTGGGCATGCCAACCCCTTAGCAAGGTTGGCTAAAGAATACACTACGGTGTTCTCTCCTCAAGGAATCTTATAAAAGGTAACCTCTGGGATTTGAGCCAATAGCTCCATGGTGTACTTATGGTAGTGATGGATTTTGGGCTTTAAAACCTTATAAGATCCAGTGATTTGGCTATAACATGAGAATCAAGATGTTGCCGTTCTAGATGCTTAGAGTACTAACTCCTGACGGCAATCGAGCCTCATCATTTCATTTTTTGTGCAAGGATTGGACAGATGATATGAGAATCTCATCACATCGTGGTCTGGAGTTAAGAGAACTATTCTTACCCCTGCCTTTCTTAGAATAGTAGATTGTGATTCTTCTCCTCTTTGAGAAGAAGCCACACCATCAAAGTATATCTCCCAGTGGTGAATTCTAGTATCCCATAAGTTCATGATTTATTCATCGAGGAGATCATCACTAAGATGAGAGTTAGCATAAAGTGGGTGTGCTACTAATAAATCTGCTAGCACTTGTCCTTTCACTGCATAGAGGGGTACGAAGGTAATGTTAAACAACAAAAAGATCATGGACTATCGTACAACCGCCCGATAAGATCAAACCGTGTCATATACTATATATGGATTGATCCTAGAGATTAATTTTACCTTATTAGGAAGCATGTAGTGATGTAGCTTTTGGGATGCAAAGATTAAAGCTAAGAAATATTTCTTAATGAGTGGATAATTAGTCTCAATAGGGATTAGATAATGGCTGAGGTAGTAGAGTGCATTTTCCTTCCCTTCATCATTTGTTTGGGGCAACAAAGCACCAAGGGAGTCATCTAACGCAGTAATGTAAAGTATGAGCAGCTTGCTTAGGATAGGGGCTGCTAGAATCGGTGGAGCATCTGATGATACTTGATGTCTTCAAAGGCATGCTCATACTTGTCATCCCACTTGAACTTGGCATCCTTTTTTACAATCCTTGAGAATGGTTGACATCTTCTCAATAGGTTAAATATAAAGCATCTTAGATATGCCAACCACTCTTGAATGATCTAAGTTGAGTTAAACTTTAGTGGTGTCATTTCTAAAATCACCTTGATATTTTATGGATCAATTTTGATTCCCCGTGTCGTAAAAAAACAAACCAAAAGAATTTTCCGGTTTCAATGCACACTTTATGGGGTTCATTTTGAGGTTAAATTATCTTAACTATTTGAAAACTACTTTCAAGTCAAAGAGATGGTCTTCCTTTCTTTACTCACCATGAGATCATCGACATAGCACTCGAATTTGATGATGAATGAGTTCATCAAGATTCGAAGTCATAGCTTGTTGGTATGTAGCACCGTGATTTTAAGGTCGAAAAGGAATGACCTTATAGCAATAGATTCTGATCGAGGTTCTAAAATTAGTGTTTCTTTCATCTTTGGAGGCCATCTTTATTTGGCTATGTCCAGATGAGCCATCTATGAAAGAGAAGACTGCATGAAATGAGGCAATGTCCACCATCAGCTCCAAGATTGGTAATGAAAATTTGACTTTTGGACATGCCTTATTGAAATCCCTAAAATCGATGCATATGTGAATTTGGCCATTCATTTTCTTAACTAGATGACGTCTAACCAAGTAGGTATTTTTCTTCCAATGAAGCCAACATTGATGGCCAACATCATTAATGACCTGTTGTTTTATGTTTAATCGCATGCATCTAGGAGCTTACTTAATAAGGTTAGCAGTAGGCTCTATTACTAGTTTATGGACCCAACGTAGAACCAATCCATGCATCTCTTCATAACCCAATGTAAAATAGTCCTTAAACTCGGCCAATAGCCTAACTATGTCATTGGTTTTAATTTCATTCAACAAATAATCATGTATGTCAAGCATGGATCTTCTTCACTCTAAGTTGATTTCATGCTCATCGATGGTTGATTTGATCTCTTCTTCGAACTCTAGTGGTGCATCTTTGACCTCAAAATCATTTGGATCATCTAATATTTCTAAGCACAGCTCCTCATATGAGTTAATGTGATTTGTAAAGAACCTATCGATTCCAAAATGATTGGTGATGACTTAGTTAATTGTCATCATCGACTGGACCCTTCTATACTGAATCCTAGTCCCAGTCTTGATTGAGAGCTTTCAAATATTCTTTCGAAGTAGTCTGATCTGTGCATTGTCTAAGTATATGAGATTAAACCTTTCTTTGCTAAATTATGAACATAAGGCAAGTACCAATCAAAAGGTAATTCTATTAAATCTTTATATAAATCATCCTCAAGTTCTACATCAACTTACTGACTTGAGAATGTTACTCCTTAAAGAACCTCCAGCCTTCACACCTTTGGATGACTTAGGCTTCCTTAACTACCAACCCTCGCCTTTTGAGAGGAAATTAGTGGTTAGAGCTAAGGTTCCAACGATTCTAACTGCTTTCATATAGATGGATACAATTTGCTTGCTTTGGAACCATCTTCATACATTCAGCTCAAGTGTCACCTCCAAGGGAATCGTTGAGAAGAGTCGGGTGTGCTAACCATTTAGGACTCATCCTATTAACTAGATTCTATGTCTATATGGATAACAGGTGTAGTCCTAGTAGTCGACATATCCGTAAGTGCTCAAAGATACCAATCAACTCCGCACCCAATCGCGCTAATGAAAACGCCGAAAAGGAGTGCATTGAATCCACCAGTGTTGAAACAGCCGGCTCTAAAGTGTGTAATTTGTTATCATGGGTTCCCACTGCCATCAAAGATCTTGAAGGATGGTGGCACAAAACCCTAAATAAAATAAAAAGCTAAATAAAAACCTGAACCTAAAAAATTAACCTAAAATAAAACCTAATCCCTAAACCTAAAATAAATAAAATGAAATAAACTTAAACTTAAACTAAAATAAATCAACCCTAAACCTAAACCCTAAACTAAATAAAATAAAAATAAACTAAAATAAAACCAAAACCTAAACTAAAATAAACCTAAAATAAAAACATAAAACCTAAACCTAAAAAAGTGAAATAAAAACCCAAACATAAACCAAAAAATAAAAAATAAAACCTAAACCTAAAAAATAAACTAAAAATAAACCTAAACAAAAAAATAAACATAAACCTAAACCTAAACCTAAACTTAAAAAAATAAACTAAAATACAAAATATAAAAAAATTAAATAAAACTAAAATAAATAAATAAACTAAATCTAAAATAAATACTAAATAAACTAAATAAACTAAATATTAAATAAACTAACACTAAAACCCTTTAACCCTAACCATAAATCAAACCCTAAATCCTAAATCATAAAATTAATCCTAAACACTAAACTTTACAATCCCAAACACTAAAACCCTAAACCCTAAACCCTAAAATCCTAAACCCTAAACCCTAAAATAATCCTAATCCCTAAACCCTAAACCATAAACTAGCCCTAAACCTAAGCTAATCCTAAACATAAATCTAAACTACATAAACTAAAATAAACTAAAAATAAACCCAAACCTAAACTAAAAATAAAACATAAAAATAAACTTAAAATAAAACCTAAAACCTTAACCTAAAAAAAATAAAATAAAAAACCTAAACCTAAAACCAAACAAAAAAATAAAACATATACTTAAAAAATAAAATAAAATATAAAACTAAACTAAAAAATAAAACATAAAAATAAACAAAAAAAACCAAACTAAAATAAATAAACCTAAAATAAATAATCTAAACTAAATAAATAAAGCTAAACCTTAATCAAAATAAAAAATAAAAAATAAAACCAAAACCTAAACCTAAACTTGTCTTAATTTAAAAAAAATTAAAACTTAAAACTATAACCCTAAACCCTAAACCTAACCCTATCCTGAACCCTAAACTTAAACCTCAACCCTAACTAAACCTTAGCTCTAAACCCTAAACCCTAAAACCATAAACCCTAAACCTATACCTATAATTCTAAACCTAAATCTAACCTTAAACCTTAAACCCTAAATTAACCTAACTTAAACCTAAACCCTAAACCCCTAAAACCCTAAACCTAAACTTAAAACCTAAACCTAAACCTAAAAAACCCTAAACACTAAACCCTAAACTAACCCTAACCACTAAACCCTAAACCCTAAACCCTAAAAACCCTAAACCCTAAAGCATAAACCCTAAACCTTAAACCCTAAACCCTAAGCTAACCCTAAACCCCAAAAACCATAAACCCCAAAGCCTAAACACTAAACCCTAAACCCTAACCCTAAACCTTAAACCCTAAACCCTAAAAACCTAAAAACCTAAACCTAAACTAAATATAACATAAAAATAAAATAAATTAAAAATCCTAAACCTAAATAAAAAAATTAAATTAAATTAAATCATAAATTAAAACCTTAAAATAAAAGAAAATAAACTAATAAAAATAAACTAAACCAAAAAAAATACCTAAACTAAACTAAAAAATAAAATAAACCTAAGAATAAAAAACCTAAATAAAATAAAAACTAAATGTAAAATAAAATATAATAAACCTAATGTAAAAAACTAAATTAAAATGTAAACCTAAAAATAAGCCTAAAAATAAATAATTAAAACCTAAACCCTAAACTCAAAAAAAAACCTAAACTTAAATTAAAAATAAAAATAAAAAAAATAAACCTATACCTAAAGTAAAATAAACTAAATTAAAATATATAAAACCTAAAGTAAACCTAAACCATAAATTAAATTAAATAAAATAATTAAAAATAAACCTAAACCTAAACCTAAAAAAAAAAACTTAAAAAAACCATAAAACTTAAGCCTAAAAAAGTAAAATAAATACCTAAACCAAAACCTATAAATAAAAATAAAACCTAAACATAAAAATTGAAATAAAAATAAAACTCAACTAAAAATAAACCTAAACCAAAACCCAAACCTAAACGTAAAAAATAATTTAAATTAAAAAACCTAAAATAAAATAAATAAACTAAACTAAATAAAAATAAAAATAAACATAAATAAAAAAAATAAACTAAATAAACAAAAGAAGAAATGTTGAATATGAATTTGTCCTCTTTTAAAAAGAACTAAAATCTCTAAACCCTAAACTAAAACCTAAACCCTAAGCCTAACACTAAATCCTAAATCCTAAATCCTAAACCCTAAACCCTAAACCTTAAACAAAAAAAAAACCCTTAACCCTAAATCACAAACCCTAAAATGATACAAACCTAACCCTAAACTAAATAAAACCTAAAAATAAAATAAATAAATAAATCTAGACCAAAATAAAATAAAAACATAAACTAAAACATAAACCTAAACCTAAACCTAAAAAAAATAAATAAATAAAACTATACTAAATAAAATTAATAATAACATAAACTAAACTAAAAAATAAAAAACCTAAATAAAATAAAAACTAAACCTAAAATAAGAATTAAACAAACCTAAAATAAAATTAAAATTAAATAAAAATCAAAAGCTAAATAATAAACATAAAAATAAAACCTAAAAATAAATAAAAAAACCTAAACCCAAAACTAAATAAAAACCAAAACCTAAAATAAAAATAAAATAAACCTAAACCTAAACTAAAATAAACTAAAACTAAAATAAACAAAACCTAAACTAAATAAAAATAAAATAAACTAAAAATAAACCTAAACCTAAACAAAAAAAAAATCTAAACAAAAAAATAAAACCTAAAATAAAAACCTAATATCTAAACCTAAAATACTAAAATAAAAACCTAAACCTAAAAATAAAAAATAAAACTGAAACATAAAAAAATAAAAATAAAACTTAATTAAAAATCAATCTAAACCTAAAAAATAAACTAAAATAAATAAACCTAAAATAAATAAATTAAATTAAATAAAAGTAAAAATAAACCTAAATTACAAAAAAATAAAAAGTACTAAAATAAAAAAATAAACTAAAAAAACCTGAACCTACCAGGTTACTTAATTTAAAAAAAATAAATAATAATAATAATAATAATATAATAATAATAATAATAATAATAATAATAATAATAATAATAACAAAAGCCCTAACTTTAAATCCTAAACCCAAAAACTAACCCTAAACCCTAAACCTACAACCCTAAACCCTAAGCCTAAAACCCTAAACCCTAAACCCTAAAACCTAAACCTTAAACCCTAAACCCTAAACCCTAAAAACCTAAACTAAATAAAACCTAACAATAAAATAAACAAAAAACCTTAACCTAATTAAACTAAAAAAATTAAAATAAAATAAAAACCTAAACTAAAATCTAAACCCAAACCTAAACATAAACCAAAAAATAAAATAAAATAAAATAAATCAAAACTAAACAAAAATAAAATAAATAAAAATTTAAACTAAACTAAAAAAAATAAACCTAAAAAGAATAAAACCTAAATATAATAAAAATTAAACATAAAATAAAAATAAAATAAGCTTAAAATAAAAAAATAAAAACTAAAACAAAACCTAAACCTAAAAAATAAACTTAAAAATAAAACCTAAAAATAAATAAAAAACAAAACCTACACCCTAAACTAAAACAAAAAAAATCTAAACCTAAAATAAACAAAATAAAATAAACCTAAACCCTAAACTAAAAAAACTAAACAAAAATAAATAATGCCTAAACCTAAAATAAACAAAACCTAAACCCTAAATTAAATAAAATAAAATAAACTAAAAATAAACCTAAACCTAAACTAAAATAAACTTAAAAGTAAACCTAAAATAAAACCTAAACCTAAAACCTAAAGAAATAAAATAAAAACCTAAACATAAACCTAAAAAATAAAAAAATAAACCTAAACTAAAAATAAAATAAAAATAAATATAAACTAATAAATAAACATAAAGCTAAATGTAAACCTAAAAAATAAACTAAAATAAATAAACTAAATTAAATAAAAATAAAAAAATAAAGCTAAAAAAAATAAAAAATAGCATAAACTAAAATTAATAAAAAATAAACTAAATAAACCTAAACCTACTAGTTTACTTAAATTTTAAAAAAACCCTAAACCTTAAACAATAAACCCTAAACCCTAAATCCTAAATCCTAAACCCTAAACCCTAAACCCTAAAACCCTAAACCCTATGCTAACCCTAAACCCTAACAACCCTAAAAGCTAAAGGCTAAACACTAAACCCTAAACCCTAAACCCTAAACCCTAAACCCTAAACCCTAAACCCTAAACCCTAAAAACTAAAAAACTTAAATCTAAACTAAACAAAACTAAAAAAAAACCTACACCTAAATAAATTAAAAAAATAAAATAAAATAAAAACCTTAACTAAAACCTGAACTTAAACCTAAAATTAAAATAAAATAAACTAATAAAAATAAAACTAAAATAGAATAAAACCTATGAATAAAAAACCTAAATAACATATAAATATAAATAAAATTACCTAAAATAAACCTAAAAATAAAATAAAACCTAAACTTAAAAAATAAACCTAAAATTAAATAAAAAATAAACCTAAACCTAAAAAAAAACCTAAACCTAAAAAAAAACAAAATAAACAAAATAAAATAAACCTAAACCTAAAGTAAAATAAACTAAACTAAAATAAATAACCTAAATCTAAACCTAAAATAAATGAAACATAAACCTAAACCTAAAATAAATAAAATAAAATAAACTAAAATTAAACCTAAACCTAAACTAAAAATAAACCTAAAAATAAACCTAAAAAACCTAAAACCTAAACCAAAAAAATAAAATAAAACCTAAACCTAAACCTAAAAATGAAAAATAAAACCTAAACTAAAAAAATAAAATACAAATAAACTCAACTAAAAAATAAACCTAACCTAAACCTAAACTAAAAAAGTAAAATAAAAAACCAAAACCAATATAAATAAACCTAAAATAAATAAACTAAACTAAATAAAATTAAAATAAACATAAATATAAAGAAAATAATAAAATAAATTAATAAAATAAATTATTACTTAATTTAAAAATAAACTTAAACTAAAACCTGAACCCTTAACCTAGAACCTAAACCCTAAACCCTAAACCCTTAAAATTAAATAAAAAAATTCCTAACCCTAAACCCTAAAACAAACCCTAAACCTTTAACCTACAACCCTAAATCCTAAACCCTAAACCTAGAATTCGAAACCCCAAACCAAAAACCTAAAACCCTAAACCCTAAACCCTAAATCTTAAATCTTAAACCTAAACCCTAAACCTTAACCTATAAACCTAAACTAACTATAAACCCTAAACATATAACCTAAATAAAATCCTAAACTAACCCTTAAACCTAAACTTAAAACTAAACTTAAAACCTAAACTATAAATCTAAACGCTTAAAACTTAAACCCTAAAGCCTAGACACTAAACTCCAAACCCAAAACCCTAAACCTTAAACCTAAACCAAAACCTAAACCCTAAACAAGAACCTAAACCTAAACCTAAACCTTAACCTTAACCTAAACCCTAAACCCTAAACCTTAAACCTAAACTATACCTAAAATTTAAAAATAAAATAAAAATAAAACCCAATAAAAAAATAAACATAAACTTAACCAAAACCAAAAAAATAAACAAAAATAAAAAACTAAAACTAAAATAAGTAAACCTTAAATAAATAAGCTAAACTAAATAAAATTAAAAAAAAAGCTAAACCCTAAACCCTAAACCCTAAACCTTAAACCTTAAACCCTAAACCTTAAAAAACTCTAAACTTTAAACCTTAAGCTCCAAACCCTAAACCCTAAACCCTAAACCATAAACACTAAACCCTAAACCCCATACCCTAAACCTAAACTAAAACTCAACTTAAACTTAAAACTTAAACCTTAAACTAAACCCTAAATAAATAGAAAACCAAACCATACACCTAAAACCTAAACTAACTTTAAACCCTAAACACTAAACCTAATACCTAAAACTCTAAACTAAAAAACCTTAAACCTAAACCCAAAATCAAACCTAAACCTAATACCTAAACCTAAACTAATCCTAAACCTAAAACCCTAAAGTTAAAACACTAAACCCTAAATCTAAACCCTAAATGCGCAAAATCTAAAACCCTAAAACCCTAAACCATAAAACCCTAAACCCTAAACCTTAAACCCTAAACTTAAACCTAAACTCTAATCCATAAACCTAAACCTAAACTAAAAAACTAAAAGAAAACATAAACTAAAATAAATAAACTAAATTGAATAAAAATTAAAATAAACCTAGATCAAATTATAAAATAAAACACCCCTAAACCATAAATCCTAAACCCTAAACCATAAACTCTAAACACTAAAACTAACCCTAAACCCTAAACAAACCCTAAAAGCATAAAGCCTAAAACCTTAATCCTTAACCCTAAACCATAGACCCTTAATCCTAAACCCTAAGCGTAAACCATAAACCCTTAAGCCCAAATCGTAAACCTAAAATTAAAGTAACTAAATAAATTAATAAATAAACCTAAATAATAAAATATAATAAACTTAAACGTAAACCTAATTGCTAAGAATGGACAGAACCTTGACGACAAGAACATCACTATCAACTAGGCTCAGCCTAGATTAGGCAATGGAGGCATAGGCCGAGGTGGCATTTATCATAGTCGTTGTTGGGGATCTAGAGGTGCTGGTGGATATGGAGGTGGTGGTCAGAGCAGTGGTGGTTATGGAGGTGGGGAGAGCAATGGAGGATACAACCGTGGTGGTGGCAGAGGGAGAGATCGGGGATTTGATGGAGGATCCCGCAACTCGAGATGCCGGGTGTGTTGGGAACTAAAGAAATTGAAGAATGGCCAATCGATCTTTTTCTTTGAAGTCTTACATTAGAGACATTCTAGTTATATATGGTTTTGATTTTCTATGCCGCTCATTTTTAATCTATGTCGTTGTTAGAAAACTTGTGTTACTTAGTTGATGAAATCAAAAAGAAGAAATGTTGAATCTAAATTTGTTCTCTGTTAAAAAGAAAACTAAAAACTCAAAACCCTAAGCCCTCAACCCTAACCCTAAACCCTAAACCTACAACCCTAAACCCTAAAACCAAAACCCTAAAATATCTTAAATCCTAAACCCTAAACCCTAATCCCTAAACCCTAAACCTTAAACCCTAACCCTAACCCTAACCCTAAACTAACCCTAAACCCTAAAAACCATAAACCCTAAAGACTAAACCCTAAACCTTAAACTCTAAACCCTAAATTACACCTAAACCTAAACCCTAACCTAAAACCTAAACCTAATCAAAACTATAAATAAAACCTAAACCTAAAACTATAAACCCTAAACTAAACTTAAACCCTAAACTAAACCTAAAACTAAACCTAAATAAACACTAAACCCTAAACCCTAAACCCTAAATAAACCCCTAACCCTAAAATCCTAAAACTAAAACCTAAAACCCTAAACCCTAAACTCTAAACCTCAACCAAAACCTAAACCCTAAACCAAACCTAAAGTAACTAAAGATTAATAAATTAACTTAAACCCTAAAACTTAATAAACTTAAACCTAAATGGATAAAACCTGACAACAGAACATCACCCAACCGTGCTCCTGCCTAGATAATGGAGGCTAAAGGCTATGCTATTATCATGGTGGTAACTGAGGTGCTAGTGATATGGAGGTGGTGGTCCAAGAAGTGGTGGTGGAGGAGAGGAGAAATAGACTGCATGGTGGTCATGGAGGGAGAGATCGAGATATGATGGTGGATCCCGCTACTCAAGAGACCGGTGGTTTTAATGGGAACCGAGAAACTAAATGAATGACAAATCTAATACGCTATGAAATAGTCTTTGTAATAGATGATTATCTAAAGTTTTCAATTTTCTATATTTAATTTTATCTATGTCCTATGTCTTAGTATACTGAGCGCTACTTGATAAATCTAAAAGAAGAAATGTTGCATCTAAATTTCTTCTCTGTTAAAAAAAAACCAAAATCCCTAAATCCTAAACTAAAACTTGAACCCTAGACAAAAATCCTAAACCCTAAACCCTAAACTCAAAACCTCAAAACCCTAAACCCTAAACACTAAACTCGAACCCGTAAACCCTAAACCCTAAAGCATAAACCCTAAACCCTAAACCTGAAACCCTAAACCGTAAACACTAAAACTTAAACCATAAAGCCTAAACCACTAAACACAATCAAACTCAACACTCCCTCCCTCTCTCAGACTCCCTCTCTGAGATTTTGCATTCCTCTGGATTGGCCATTCTGCATTCTCTTCAGATGCTTCTCACTGAGCACGATATCTCCTCCATGTGACGCCCGATTAGAGCAATGGCGAGGCTGGTCTCAATCGCCCGCCACCTCTCGACGCTGCCGCCACCCTTTTCTCCACTCTAGTTTTCCGGATTCGATTCTAATGCACCTATTGTTAAATCATTCAAAGATGCTTTATCCGGTAAGACCTCTAGCTCAATGCTTGTTAATCTCATTTTGACATCTTATCGGATTGCGCAGAATGTGTTCGATCGATGTTGAGAACTTGCTAAGCCCTTCGAAGTTTGCTTTGTGGGTAAATTCTCCTTAGACGCTGACACTTGATAATATTTGCTCTTTCTTTCATAGTTTAAAATTATGGGTACTTTCTCCATCTGGCCGAAGATCCATCACATTCTTATTCAACTCTCAAATGATTTAGATTACTCATGCGTCCATTCTTATTTTGTGCATAATTGTCAAATGCTTATTGAAATGGTCCTCTTGATGTCAAAGAGGAATCTCCCATTGTCCCTCTTGCTTGCTTTTCTAACATGAATACACTATGTCACTCATCAAGTTTTGTTTGTCGCTACGCCTTTTGTAGTCCTCTCCAAATAGACCAAGCAACGCCACTAGATCTAGCCATTTGTCAGATTCTCATTGAGATAGACATCACAAAAAATATCCCAAAGAGGTTTGGATTGAAAAATTTGGATATAGTCAAAAGTCAAATTTGAAAATTTTCCGCCTTTTGCACTCACCGCAAGATTCACACATCACTCGATGCTTTGTGCTTCATCCTAACCTCAAAAAAATTTACCACGTAATATGAATATCATTAATGGAACTGGAAAACCACTACTCTAGCATATGTGCCTAAAAAATACTCAAAAAGAACCTCTCCTTCCTACACCTCCTGACTGTCTAGTGGAAAACACTCGACCTTGGTAAAACATCCATTGAGGGGTGTGATGATACCAATGGCAACTTACCTAACCTCATCCCCTAGTAATAATTTCCCATGATAGTTCTTGCTTCATTTAAATCCTACAAAATCAATGGTAGCCTTATATTGGACACCCAATTAAACAATTTGAATGGGAATCATATGGACCAAAATAATGATGACCCTATGGCTTCGAACATATTGAGAAAGATATTTGTATTACGAATGTTAGAACTTCCCATCTATTTCCCTTAGAGTGATAATCAATTGAACCCAATTTCACACTCTATCCGATACCTAAGAAGGTGAAATCTCTTCTAAAACATTGATAGATTCTTCTACCATTTCGAACCCAAAAATCAATCACTGATGGAGATAATTTGGACTCGATAGACCCTTTCAAATTGTTAAAACCAAAAAACCCTACAAAGCAAAATTTTCTAATAATAACCTCACTAGAACCACTCGCTTCTTCCACCCCACACAAGTAATGTGTCATCATTTCTCTCTCTCTCTTTCCTTTCTTTTCCTTTTCCCTTTGGTTGTCCCCTTATGATTAATTTCTTATTTGGAATATCCGGTCAGGGTCTCTTCCTCCCGCAATCGTTAGAGTCTTTGTCGTTCATAATATCAAGTTACTTGTTCTATTGAACCTTTCATTAATTCTTCTAAGATTGCTTTTGTCGCTAGATCCCTTGGTTTTCATAATTTCTTCTTCAATCTTAATAATAAAATTTGGTGCTTTTGGCACAACTCCATCACCATTTCCATCATTGATGATCTTGACCAATTGGTCAATGTCAAAATCTTCTTAGGTGACTTATTAGCTTTTGGCTCTTTTATCTATGCTTCTTGTAATAGAGCCGGTAGGAACATCGTTTGGAATCACTTACGCACCTTCGCTTCCTCAACTAACCTTCCCTGGTTGGTTTGGAGGTGATTTCAATACTATCATAGCTAGTTCGAAAGAAGGGGAGGATGTTCTCCTAACCTTCATTCCATGGAGGACTTCAAATATGATCCTTGATTGCAACTGACGACATTGGTTTCACTGGTCTAACTTCACGTGGCACAACTCTAGACTTTGGCAACGCCTCTTGATAGGACCCTCTTTAATTCTCTTTGATCAATCAAGGCTCTTACCATTGTTGAGCATTTGAGCGTAACTTTGTCTCACCATGCTCCTCTTTTGATTTCCTTCAAAATCCCCCCCCTAACTCTTTACCTCTCCTTTCATTTTAAAATATGTGGACCCAACATAGTGACTTCATCAATGTCGCCTCACTAATTGGATGGCCCCTGCTTTCCTGATAATCTTAAAGGTATGACTCATTTGGCTTAAGCTCAAAAGACTTAAATAAAATCTCAATTGGTGGAACAAACACATTTTTAAAACCTTTTCACAAATCTTAAAGCTATGGAACAAGAGGTTTGTTCTCTTGAAGAGGCTCTCAACCGATCCCAAGAACTTGAGGAGTTGAACATTGCCAAGAATAACTTGGTTAATTATCAAAACATGGAAGAAACCTATTGGCGCAAAAAAGAAGCAAACATATATGATAAAACACTAGGTATTTTCATGCCATTTGTAATAAAGCCTTAAACTCGATTAAGAAAATTAAGAACTCTAATGGTGAATGGATAATCGATAACAATATTAAGGATTCTCATTCATCATTTCCAAACTTTATTAAATTCTAACTGCTATTGGAACTTTATCAAACACCCATCTTATCACTTCTATGATTAACAATGAGGATAATCATTTACTCACTATGTGTCCTTCTGAAGAGGAGATTAGTAATACTCTTAAGAACATGAACACCGACTCTGTGTCGCCCCGATGGCTATACGCACTTCTCTTTTCAAAGATTGTTGGCCATTTATTAAAATCGACCTAGTTGATGCTGTTATTGATTTCTTTAATGGCAATCCTATTCCCAAATACTTTTCAAGCACTTCTATTATCCTTATTTCCAAAACTAATAATCAATCTTGGGCATTTTAGACCGATTAGTCTTTGCACCTTTTTCAAAACTCATTGCTAAATTAATAAATAATATCCTTAGCCCTTGCTTCCTAAAATCATCTCTCCAAACCAAACCGGTTTTGTTAAACAGAGCAATATCGATAATATTCTTCTTGCTCAAGAGGTTCATGACATTGATGTCCCTTCTAGAGGAGGCAACATCTTATTCAAACTGGACATCACTAAAGCCTTTGACAATCTCATGGGATTTTCTTTCAAATCTTGAATTTGTTTGGTTTTTCTCGATAGTTTTATCCGATTATAAAAGGTGTATCTAATGTCTAGTTTTCGTTATCATGAATGGTGAGTCCATAGGTTTCTTTCCTTCTAGCCATGGTTTGAGGCAAGGTGACCCACTATCACCTTCTCTTTTTATCATCGCTATTGAATACCTGTCAAAGAGCCTTAACGATCTTTTCACTAATAATCCTAATATGTCTTTTAAAACTCATGGAGGTTTCCTATTTCTCATCTTAGCTTTGCGTGATGATTTCATTATCTTCTGCAACGGCTCCTTCAACATGTTAAAACCATTAAGAACCACCTAAATGATTTTGGTAAAGTTAGTGGTCTTTTTCTTAATGAAGGAAAATGCGCTTTTATTCCTTCAACTAAGATTCCTCTAATTGACTTAACCAAATATCCAGAATTACTAATTTTAAGCAAAATCAACTTCCTCTTAATTACCTTGAGCTCCGCTTTTAAAGGACAAAAAAGATCACACCTTTTGATGATCTAATTCAAAAAATTTCTAACAAAATCTCGAATTTCATTTACTCTTTTGGTGGTAGGCTTACCTTGATCAAGAGCACTCTAAATTCCATGCCTATATACCTTCTTCAAACCATTGTGCCTACCAACCCTACCATCAATAGAAATGAGTCTCTTAAACAAATTTTTTGGGAACCAATACCTCCTCTAAAAGAAGAATGGTCATCTTGGTCTAAAAGTTGTGGTACTCTTGAAGAGGGAGGTCTGGGATGTTAATCCATCAAGAAGTTATCAATGCCTTCTCCTACAAACTTTGGTGGAATTTTAGGAGCAAAAATAATTTCATGACTTCTAAATATTGCGTGTAAACATCCTCTCATTTGTCCCTTTAAATTGGGTGATTCTCCATGTGGAGAAGACTTTGTTCTCATCAAATGGGATGAATCTTAATTTTGAGGCATAAACTCGCAATTCCTTCTTGGCAAGACAACCTGAGTGGTGGATCCATTGATGACTTACTCTACACTCACTCCACTTCCGCTATTAGAGTTAATTCATTCTAGCAAAACCACAAGTGGAACACTAATAAGATTACTGATTCTATTCCTTCCACTTTCTTAAATATGATTACTAATATTCATATCACTCCTAACAATCATGATCATATTATCTTTAAGCTACCTCATAATGGGGATTTCAACCTTAAAAATGTGTGGCTTCACACTAAAGACACTCAGAATTCTTCTATTGTGTTCTCCAAAATTTGGAATAACAATATCCCCTCTTCTTACTGCTCTAACTTGGCATATCCTAAAAAAACTTTATTCTTGTTGACTCTTGTTGGGGAGTAAAGGGTTTTATTTACCCTCTAAATGTCAATGTTGTTCTCATTGAGAATGTCAACCATGTTTTTGTTAATGGGGCTATTGCCTCTAAAATTTGGATTTGGTATGACGATCTATTCAACATCAATTTTAATTGTTCTTTTCATTTATATCAACTTCTTGAAGTTTACTTTGACAATGCAACTAAAGGTCATATTAAAATCATAATCGCCATTACTCTTATTTGGTTCATATGGATGGACAAATGAATCTAAACATCGTGGGATTCATATGAATCACATGAGGATTATTGCTAGAACTAAAATAAAATTTGTGACTTGTTAAAGCCAATTTAATTCATCACAAACATTTTAAAGGTTGTAATCAGAAATAATAAACTGGCCTCAACCTTCCGACTATTTCTATCAAAATGATAGAATGGTTTTTTGGAAAACCTCTTGATCATATTATTAAAATTAATAATGGATTTGTCTTCATAATGGCTCTGTTGTGGAGGCATTTTAGGATTCTAAGGGTATAGTCCTATGTGCATTTGCTTATCCCCTTATTTCCAAAGACTTATACCGAGCTTATGGCCCACAAAGCTCTAGAAATTTGTCTTCAAAATGGTCTTTAATATTTGGATAGAGGTGGATGCTCTTCTACCGTGACCTTTTGACTTCTACCAATATGAGCAATGCTTGTTTGTACTACCTCCTCAAGCAAACTAGGGCTCTCTTCTCTCAACCGAATTTTACCATCACTCATGTTCATGGAAGGTAACGCTGTCATTACCTTGCAAATTGCAAGATTAGACAATATCATTTTTTGATCAATTTACATTACCCAAATACTTATGTGGTCTGTTAACTTGGACAATTCGGGCTTCCCACTGAATCTAATTCTCCTTAATTGCTACTAGTTTTATAACGCAATCCCACTTGGGACTTTAATTTCATTGATACATTCATTTATAAACCCGAGAAAATTAACCATCCTGGAGGAAGTTATCTGCTTTGATGGGCTTAGATTTTAGTACTAACTTCTTTAACCGCTTTTTTCTCTCGACAATATGGTTTGAGCATGCTACTACCTATGTTGTTTTCTAACGGATTAGCATCATGTTGGTGCGCTTTTATTTTGATGATTATAGTATTTCTGGTGATGCTTACATTCCTTGGGACTCTTCCTCCTTAAAGGCCTAATTCATAAAGGTTTTAACACTTATGCTGAAAGGATTTTGTTGGCTATCGCTTCGTGGACTTTCTCTGATGTCTTGCTTATATGCTTAACCTCGATGCTTTCGCAAGGGAAGAAATTGTAATACTGGTCTCTTTTAATGGTTATTTCCAAACCTTGTATTGGAATGGATTGATTTAATTACTTTTGGGTTTTGAGGTTTCGCCATGGTTGTTTGTTGATTTGTTTGTTGATTTAGTTTTTAATCACTTTGTTGCTACAGATTTTTTTTTCGGCTTTTCCTCCTATTTTTTTGCCATCTTGCCTCGCTATTGTCTTAGCAAGTTCTGGTTTTGGACCTTTACTATCTTAAAATTCTTGCTTGGTAATGATGTCTTCTTCTATCCCCTGCAAGAATGGATTTCCTTGTTCGCTCCTTTTGGTTCTTACTGTTTTTACCCGCCTCTTGTTTCATTTTTGCTCTGTTAACATTTGGGTTGATGTTGGACTTTACTACAATTGTTTTCACCCTTCTTGCTTTGAGGAGATCATGAAAATCAAGACCATTCTACTCTTCGCTTATATGTAATGGTCTATCCTATATGCCTACCGATTATGATCAATATCCTTGGCAATACCGGCTTAATGTGACCAACTCGCATCAACTGCTTGTTTGGGATCGCTATCGAGCACATATTGGTTGCAATTTGATTTATTGCTATTATTTTGCTGTTTGGGATATCCCACCTCTACACTAATATCTCTTTGCAGAAATGGAATTGTGTTACTTTTTTCAATGCTAGTCTTGCTATTTCTGGTCTTGCTTCCCATGATCAGCAGGTTTGGAGTTTTTCAAGGGATTATCATTGTGCATCACCGAGATTATCACCGCTACTGTAAAATTGTCCATGCCGCTATTTTCCGATTGTCGACTAACACTGGATGTTGTTTTCCTGTGTTGTTCTCCATCCTATGGATTGGAACATGTACAACTTGAAGCACATTTCTTTGTTATGCTTGGAATTAATCAATGATTTATCTTATATGCATAATTGTTATTGACAAACCCACCGTTATTGTCATTACCCTGCTTGTTATGGTTAATAAGCATCGACAACGATCGATTTCTTTGAATGTCACTTACTAGATAGGCTTATGGTGGGGGAGCTATTCATTATCTATCCTTTCCTTTATCGATATATGTTTATGGGTGGAATCTTGGACGTTGTTGGTTTTAACCGCCTTGTTGGTTGGTCGATGGATCAATACCCACTATCGCTCGGGCTTTGGATTATTTTGTACAGGAAGTCTCTATTGAAGTTGCTAATTGCTTGGTAGATTTTTCTTTGAACCACCTTACTGGTTTATTTTATGCCTATCATTGGAATTCATTGATCTACCTTTTCTGCTACTGTTTACTACATCCTTTTTCTGTCAAACTTGTATCTATTGTTTTGATTATACTGGATGAATGGCATCATGGCAAGCTAACTGGATTTTTGCTTTTGGTTGTCTCTTGTCTTGAGATTTACCTTTTGTTTTACCTTGTCACCGCTTGGCTCTTTCTTTGTTGGTTGTAGAATTTCAAGGTCTCATGCCCGAAAGTCGCTCTACATTGGTCGATGGTGAGGGTTTTTGGTGATTGCCCTGATTTGTCGCCAGATAACTATTTTTATGCTTTTTTATTTGTTTATCTATTATTGCCATGTCTTCTCGATTGAGGAGTTTTATGGCCAATTTCTATCTCTTCCTATCTTGATGTTGCCGCCTTAATCGTTATTTTGGATTTTAATGTTGAGACTCATTCCAATTCACTTGTTGATTTTTATGGTGGGTTCCAATGTATTAGTGTTTGTGTTGGCTTTGATTGTGCGATTTTATCTCCTATTTTTCCGACCGCATCACCGCTACCTCGTTGACTGGTGTAGTCTTATGGCGCATTCTAATGAATGGTATTATGCTTTTAGTCCCTTCTACCTCGGATGTTGTTGCTTTGCCTTGTTCTCGGATTGATTGTTGATCCGATTATCCGAATGGGGCCCCAATCGCTATTGAGCCGCCTAAGCTTTTTTTCTGGTGCTTATTTTGGTTGGTTGCACCATCGTGTTGAGCTATGCTATCTTCCTTACTTTGCTTTCTAGGACATTCATAAGGGGATTGTTTATGGGTTGTTTTCTAAAGATTCATTTACATATCATGTGATTGGGATGGTGTTTATAAGCTCATTGACTTATTTATGTCTTCGCCTAGTTGTCTCCTCTGTAATTTTCTTATGGAGGATTATATGTGAACTAATTTCTTTCCCTAATATGGCTTTTCATGAGACTCTGGCTAAGATGGCTCACTCACTTATGTTTATGTATTCTCACGTCAAGATGACTATATTGATGATATTTTTCTTGAATGAGACTCTTATCCTTCATTTAGAATTACCTATATATTTTAGATATGATTTTGCTTAGGTGTGTAATAAAGCTCACAAGAATATCAACAACCTGGTGCTTCCTTCTGTGTTTGTTGGCTATGATGGTCGTGATGATCTCCCTATTGGTTCGATAGTAGCTCATGTGATGTAACCCTTCAGTTTGGATGCTCATACTTGCATCGCCTCTCAACAGATGTGATTGAGCTCAGCCTTCTATATCACAATTCCTTTCTAACATACTCATATTATGTTATTTTCCTCTAACTTTTGTCAGATACCTTAACTGCTCTAATTCCCTCTTATTATAACTTTGCTGATTCTCTCTCTTTTGTGTGTCTGCCTATTATCATGCATTCCCACATCCTCCAGCATTGGCCTTAATCTTACTTTAGCTTATTATGTTAATCATCTTGTATCTTTTGATTATTTTATGCTTTACTCTTGATGTACTTATAGATTTACTTAGTTAATTGTAGCTTTGAGCAGTAGTTCTAGAGTTTATCCCCTTTTAAGGACCTTGTAACCCTCTTTTTGTGGCAATAAAATACCCCTACATGAGGCTTCCCTAAAAAAAAAAACCATAAACCCTAAACCCTAAACCCTAATCCCTAAACCCTAAATCCTAAACCCCAAACCCTAAACCCTAAACCCTCAACTAACCCTAAACCTTGAACCCTAAAAAGCTAAAATTGAAACCTAAACTAAACAAAACCTAAAAATAAATAAAAAAAACCTAAACCAAAATAAAATAAAAACCTAAACTAAAACCTAAACCTAAACCTAAACCTAAACTTAAAACTAAAAAGAAAAAAAAACTAAACTAAAATAAAATAAATAAAAACCTAAACTAAACTAAAAATAAAAAAATCTAAATAAAATAAAACTAAACCTAAAATAAAATAAAATAAACTTAAATAAAATAAAATTAAACTAATTAAAATTGAAACAAAAATACACCTAAAAAATAAACCAAAAGTGAATAAAAAATAAAATTAAACCCTAAACTAAAACCTAAACTAAAATAAAATTAAAAATAAATAAACCTAAACTAAAATAAAATAAATCTAAACCTAAACCTAAACATAAACCTAAATAAAATAAATTAAATTAAAAAAAAAGCTAAACCTAACTAAAAATAAAGCATAAAAAATAATCCTAAAATAAAAACATAAAACCTAAACCTAAAAAATAAAATAAAACCTAAACCTAAACCTAAAATAAAAAATAAAACCTAACCTAAAAAAATAAAATAAAATAAACTAAACTAAAATAAAATTTAAACATAAACACACATCTAAAAAAATAAACTAAAATAAAAAACCTAAGCTAAGATAAATAAATAAACAAAACTAAATAAAAAAAATAAACTTAAACAAAAATAAATAAAATAAAATAAACTATAAAAAATAAAAAATAAACTAAATAAACTTAAACCTACCGGTTTACTTAAATTTAAAAATAAACCCTAAACCTGAAACCCTAAACCCTAAACTCTAAACCCTAAATTTAAACCCAAACCCTAAACCCTAAACCCTAAAATGAACCTAAACCAACCCTAAACCTAAACCTAAATAAAGCCTAAATCCTAAATAATTAACCTAAAACCCTAAACTTAAACCCTAATAAAACCTAAACCCTAAACCCTAAACCTAAAATAACCTAAACCTAATCTAACCTAAACTACTAAAATAAACCTAATAACCTAAATAAACTAAACTAAATAAATAAAACATAAACCTAAACCTATAAAACCTAATAATAAACCAATAAACTAAAAAATAAAAATGCTAACCTAAACCCTAAATAACTAATAAACTAATAAACTAACTAAACTAAATAACCTAAACCTACATCCATAAATAAACCCTAAACTAAACCTAAAACCTAAATCTATATCTAGATCCTAAACCTACAACCCTAAACTAAATAAACTAAAAATAAACCATAAACCTAAACCTAAACCTATAAACCTAAAAATTTATGAGTTCACTTTATTTAAAAATAATAATATAAAAAAATTGCTATCCCAAAACCCTAAACCTTAAGCCATGAACCCTAAAGCTACAACCTAAACTGAACCCTAAACCTACAACTCTAAACCTAAACCTAAACCTTAAAACACTAAACCCTAAACCCTAAACCTAAATCCTAAAAACCCTAAACCCTAAATCCTAAATCATAAACCTAAATAAACCCTAAACCCTAAACTAAACTAAACCCTAAACCCTAAACCCTAAACCTTAAAACCTAAAACCTAAACCTAAACAAAATAAAACCTAAAAAAATAAAATAAATAAAACTAAACTTAAATAAATAAAAAAAATAAAACAAATAAAACCTAAACCTAAACCTAAACCTAAACATAAAAAATAAAATAAAATCAAAACTAAAAGATAAACTAAAATAAATTAAATAAACCTAAACTAAATTAAAAAAAATAAAATAAACCTAAAATAAAAAAAAACCTAGATAAAATAAAACTAAAGGTAAAATAAAAATAAAATAATTCTAAAATAAAAACTAAATAAAAACCTAAACCTAAAAAAGTAAACCTAAAAAATAAATAAATAATATAACTTAAACCACAAACATAAAAAAACTAAACGTAAAATAAATAAAATAAAATAAACCTAAACTTAGGCTAAAATAAACTAAACTAAAATAAATAAAACATGAACCTAAACCTAGAATAAACTAAACTTAAACCCTAAACTAAATAAATTATATTAAACTAAAAAACAAAACCAAAAAATAAACCTAAAATAAAAATCAAAAACAAAAACCTAAAAAAAAAAATAAAAACCTAAATCAAAATGAAAATATAAAAAATAAAACCTAAACCTAAAAAATTATATAAAAATAAAACTAAACGAAAAAATAAGCACAAAACTAAACCTAAACTAAGAAAATAAACTAAATTAAAACCTAAACTAAAATAAAAAAAAAATAAATAAACTAAACCAAATAAAAATAAAAATTAAACCTAAATAAAGATAAATAAAATAAAATAAATTAAAATAAATAAAAATAAACTAAATAAACCTAAACCTATAGGTTTACTTAATTTATAAAAAAAACATAAATCCTAAACCCTAAACCCTAAATCCTAAACCCTAAACCCTGAAACTAACCCTAAACTTACAACCCTAAATGTTTAACCCTAAGCCCTAAACCCTAAGCCCTAAAAAACCATAAACCCTAAACTAACCCTAAACCCTAAACCCTAAACCATAAACCCAAGTCCTAACCCTAAACCCTAAACCCTAAAACTAACCCAAAACCCTAAACCCTAAACCCTGAATGCTAAACCTATAACCCTAAACCTTAAACCCTAAACCCTAAACCCTAAACCCTAAACCCTAAACCATAAAACCTACAACCCTAAACCCAAAATGTTAAACCCAAAACCCAAAACACTAAACCTAAACACTAAAAACCTAAAAACCTAAACCTAAACTAAAAAAAATAAAAATAAAATAAATAAATAAACTTAACCTAAAAAAATAAAATAATAAAATAAAATAATAACCTAAACTAAAACCTAAACTTAAAACTAAACCTAAACCTATTCCTCAACCTAAACCTAAACGTAAAAATAAAATTAAATAAAAAACTAAAAAATAAACTTAAATAAAATAAATTAAAACCTAAACAAAACTAAAAAAAAAAACCAAAAAAATAAAAAACCTAAATAAAATCAATACTAAATGTAAAATAAACATAAAATAAAATAAAATAAAATAAAATAAAACTAAATAGAAACCTAAACCTGAAAAATAAACCTAAAAATAAATAAAAAATAAAACCTAAACCCTAAACTAAAAAAGAAACCAAACCTAAAAAAAAAGAAAAAATAAAACTAAACCTAAACTAAAATAAACTAAGCTAAAATAAATAAAACCAAAACCTAAACCTAAAATAAACTAAACCTCAACCCTAAACTAAACAAAATAAAATAAACTAAAAGTAAACTTAAACCTAAACTAAAAAAAAACCTTAAAATAAACCTAAAATAGAAACCTAAAACCTAAACCTAAAAAATTAAAATAAAAACCTAAACTTAAACTTAAAAATAAAAAATAAAACGTGAACTAAAAAATTACATGAAAATGAAACTAAATTAAAAAATAAGCATAAACCAAAACCTAAACCTTAAAAATAAACTAAATTAAAAAACCTAAACTAAAATAAATAAACTAAACTAAACAAAAAAATAAAAGTAAATAAAAATAAAAAATAAAATAAACTAAAATAAAAAAAAACTAAATAAACCTAAACTAAATAAAATCTAAACTTAAACTAAATCTTAAACCTAAACCTAAACTAACCTAAACACTAAACCCTAAACCTATAACTAAATAAAACCCTAAACCTAAAACCTAAGAGCTAAAACCTCATAAGCCCTAAACCTTAAACCCTAAAATAAACCTCATCCTAAACTCTAAACTAAACCTAAATATAAACCTCAACCTTAAACCTAAAACCTTAATAAACCCTAAACCCTAAATAAACTTAAAACCATAAACCCTAAAACTTAAAGCCTAAAATAAACTAATCCTAAACCTAATAAATTTAAACCTCAAAACCCTAAACCTAAAACTAAATAAAATAAACCTAAACTAAACCAACCTAAACCTAAACTTAAACTATAAACTAAACTAAACTAAAATAAACCTAAACTAAAACCTAAATTAAACTACTAAAGTTTAAACCTAAACCTAAAACTAAACTAAATCTAAACCTAAACCCTAAATACTAAACTTAACCTAAACCTAAACTAAAACCTAAACCTAAAACCTATATACTAAAGTTTAAACATAATTAAACTAAAACTAACTAACCCTAAACCTAAACCTAAACCTCATTTAATAAAGCTAAACATAAACACTAAACTTTAAACCCTAAACCTAAACCCTAAAACCCTAAACTAAACTATAAACCTAAACCTTAAACCCTAAAACTCTAAACCTAAATTAAACCTAAACTAAAACCTAAACCCTAAACCCTAAACACTAAACCCTATACTAACCTAAACCTAAAAACTAAACCTTAAACCTAAACACTAAACCTAAACCCCAAAACCCTAATCCTAAAGCTAAACCCTAAACCCTAAATAATAAACTAACCCTAAACCCTAAGCCCTAAACCTAAACCTAAAACCTAAACCTAAACCTAATAATAAAATAAAATTAACTAAATAAAATAAATAAAAACCTAAACTAAACTAAAAAAAATAACCCTAAGAATAAAAACCTAACTAAAATGAAACTAACATAAAATAAAAAATAAAATAAACCTAAATAAAAAACCTAATTAACTAATAAACGTAAAATAAATATTAAATAAACATAAAACAAAATAAAATAAAAACTAAATAAAAACCTAAACCTAAAAAAATAAACCTAAAAATAAATAAAAAATAGAACCTAAACCCTAAACAAAAAAAAAACTAAACCTAAAATTAAAAAGCAAAAAAAACCTAAACCTAAATTAAAATAAATAAAATCAAAACATAAACTTAAAATAAACTAAACCTAAACCCTAAACTAAATAAAAGAAAATAAACTAAAAATAAACATAAACCTAAACTAAAATATAAAACTTAAAAATAATCCTAAAATAGAAACCTAAAATGTAAACCTAACAAATTAAAATAAAAACCTAAACCTAAACCTAAAAAAAAAAAATAAAACCTAAACTAAAAATTATATGAAAATATAACTAAATTAAAAAATACATAAAACCTAAACTTAAAAAATAAATTAAACTAAAAAAACCTAAACTAAAAAATAAACTAAACTAAATAAAAATAAACCTAAATAAAAATAAAAAAATAAAATAAACTAAAATAAATAAAAAATAAACTAAATAAACTTAAACCTACCATTTTTCTTAATATTTTTAAAAAAACCCTAAACTATCAACACTAAACCCTAAACCCTGAAACTAATCCTAAACACTAAACCTACAACTCTAAACCCTAAACCCTATACCCTAAACTTTAAAAAACCTTAAGAGCTAAACTAAAACCTAAAGCTATAAACCTAAACCTAAACCTTAAACTCTAACCCTAACTAAACTAAACTAAACCTAAACCCTAAACCCTAAACCTAAAACTTAACTAAACCTAAACCAAACTAAACCCTAAATTTTAAAGCCTAAATCTAAATCTAACACATGCTAACCTAAACCTTAAATAATAAACTCAAACTCTATAAATCCAAACAAAATGTAACTAAAACCCTAAACCCTAAACTTAACTCTAAAACCCAAAACCTAAACTATAAACTAAACCTAAACTAAATATTAAACCTAAAGTTTAAAACCCTAAAGTTTAAGCTCAAAACACTAAACTTGAACCCTTAAACCCTAAACTCTAAATCAAAATAAACTAAAGACTAAATAAACACTAAACCCCTTAAACCTAACCCTAAACCTCAAAATCTTAAACTAAAGCTAAAACACAAAATGCTAAACCTTAAACCCTATCCTTAACCCTAAACCTTAAATCATAAACATTAAAATCCTAAACCCTAAACTCTAAACCCTAAACCATTAAAACCCTAAATCATAAAGACTAAACCTTAAACCCTAATCTTAAACCTTATACCCAAAACACTAAACATTAAACCCTTAAAATGCTAAACCTTAAAGCCTAAACCCTAAACCCTAAATAATAAACTAACACTAAACACTTAATCCTAAACCCTAAACCCTAAGCCCAAAACATAAACCTAAAACCTAAACCTAAAAATAAAATAAAATAAAAATAAAAATAAACAAAAATAAAATAAATAAAAACCTAAATTAAACTAAAAAATAAAATAAACCTAAGAATAAAAACCTAACTATAATGAAAACTAAATGTAAAATAATTACAAAATAAACCTGAAATAAAAATAAAAACTAAATAAAAACTTAAACCTAAAAAATTATCCTAAAATAAACTTAAAATAAATAAAAAAACCTAATCCCTAAACTAAAAAAAACTAAACCTAAATATAAATAAAATAAATAAAATAAAATAAACTAAACCAAAAGTAAAATAAACTAAACTAAAAGAAATAAAATCTAAACCTAAACCTAAACTAAATAAAATATATTAAACTAAAAACAAACTTAAAAATAAACCTAAAAAATAAAATTTAAAAATAAACCTAAAATAAAAATTTAAATCCTAAACCTAAAAATATAAAATAAAAATCTAAACCTAAACCTAAAAAAATAATAAACCTAAATCTTAAAAATAAAATAAAATAAAACTCAATTAAAATTAAACCTAAACAAACCTAAACTAAAAAAAAAAATAAAAAACCTAAACTAAAATAAATAAAATAAAATAAATAAACTATACTAAACAAAAAAATAAACCTAAAAAATATATAATAAAATAAACTAAAATAAATAAAAATAAACTAAACAAACCTAAAATTTAAATTTAAAAAAACTAAACCTAAAACCCAAACTAAACCATAAACCTAAACAAACTAAATTAAAACCTAACTAATTTTAATTTAAATTTAACCCTAAACCCTAATTAAATAACCCTAAACCCTAACTTAAACCTCTAACTTAAACCTAAACATAAGCTAATAAACCTAACTCTAACTCCTAAACTACCTAACTCTAATTAAACTTAAACTAAACCCTAAACACTAAACCCTAAACACAAACTAAACTCCTAAACCTAAAACAATCAAACTAAAACTTAACCCAAAACTAATGTATATACCTAAACTTTTAAACCTAAATTTTAAAACTAAACTAAACCCTCAAAACTCTAAACCCTAAAGCCTAAACATTAAACCCTAAACCCTAACCTTAAATCCTAAATCATAAAACTCTAAACTATAAAACCCTAAACCCTAAAAACCTAAAATCCTAAACTTGAACTAAATAAAACATAATAATCAAATAAATAAAAAATCAAAATGTAAATAAGATAATAAAATAAAATGTATTAAAAACCTAAATAAAAACCCAAAGCTAAACCCAAAATAAAGTAAAAAATTAAAAAAAAATAAAATAAAAAAATGAAACTAAAAACCTAAGAATAAAAAAACCTAAAATAAAAACTAATCATAAAATAAAAAATAAAATAAACCTAAAATAAAATAAAATATGAACTAATTAAAACCTAAACCTAAAAGATAATCCTAAAATAAAACTTAAAATAAATAAAAAACAAAAAACCTAACAATTAAAATAAAATCTAAACATAAAATAAAATAAAATAAACCTAAACCTAAAGCTAAAAAAAACCTAAACCTAAACTAAATTGATGATAATTCCATGTCAAGGACATGGAGAGAGATCCACTAGGGATCACATGCATTGGACATGATATGAGGGCATGTCGAGGGCAAGAAGAAAATTTGGATAAGGTTTGAATTTGATTTGATTATATGATTTATGGAAAGAAGATCCACTAGGGATAAGAATCAAAAATCCACCAGGATTAAGACTAATTAATCATTTTATTTTAATTGATGTGGAGGCATATCTAGAGATATGGGCTCAAGTCCACTGGGATAAAAGATGAACCTTCTACTAGCAGTTCACATTGGGATTGGGATTTGAGTTTGATTTCATATTTGTTTGGGAATGTACATTAGAATAAGAGTTTGGTTGGATTTTTTTATTTAGACTCAAGGGGGAGTTTTTAATTTGGCTCTAAGGAGGTTGGTTTTGAATTTAATTTAATTACTTTATATATATTATTGGGGCTCCAGAGAAGGGTGTGATTTAACTCAGAAGATTGGGTTTAATTTAATATTAGTTAATGTATGGACCCTATCGTGTGGACCCACTAAGAAATATATCCCACCTCAACCCCATAATACTCGGTGGTAGAGCTAAACCTGGGGGATTGCCTCTGCAATGCTAAAAAAAGCATAGCAAACTTACATCTTCCAAAGTGAGGAACAACCGGGTGACCTGGATGCACAACAAATTGAACCTAACCTAGGTGACTATTGAATTCCACCTAGGACTTATGTCAACTCAAAAGTAGTTAGATCTTAATTTCATGTGATTTGATATGTTTGGTTTAGTTTGATTTTGAATTGAGGCATATCCGGGATGTGAGATCAAATTTGTTGGTTTAATTTATGGACGTCGCATGGACCCATTGAGAGATATCGGACTTATCCATCTCAAATTTACAAATCCAAAGGGATAGTCTAGCCATGGGGTAGAGCTAGCCAACCGTTGCCTTTCGGCAAATGGTTGTGCTAAGAAGAAGACATAGACTTACATCTTAAAGCGAATAACCATCGGGTGACTGTTGCAGCACAAATTGAACCCAACTTAGTAATTATGAGTGAATGCGAGACTTATATGAACTCAAGAATAGTTAAGTGATTTCTATAAGGAGCTTTGCCGATACTAGCCTAAAGGAGGATGATTGCTTGGGAAAAAGGGGTGTCCTCCTAATCAATAAGTAAATATATATTTTGTTTATATGTTTGTGTGGACCTAATGTGTGAGGGACCACACTAAGAAGGGGCTATGTCAGCCTTGAACTATCTAAGATTTACTAGACCAAGGGAGAATCTACATATCCATAGGACAAATTCTCCAATCCCAGGGGCGGTTATTAAAAAAGGGAAACTATACAATCCAATAGTAACCCAAGAAGTGTCTAAATGGGGTCACAAAGGATGTGATCTAAATATAGTGCCCATAGGGGAGGTGCTGCTAGTGGCATTATCGAAAAAAAAAAGTTATGTATTTAACTCAAGGAGAAATCATAGCATATTACCCATGAGTGGTGTATCTTAAGGTGAGAACCAACCAACCTAAGGTGTATCCATCAGCATGAGTGGTGCATCCATCAACATAGTGAGAACCAACCAACCTAAGGTGCCTGTCGGTGTGCAATAATCAATCTGGAAAGATTGCTTATTTCAAGCATCAATTGACCAAGATAGTCTATCAGAGGGACAATGTTATCTGACCTAGAGTGACTACTAAGCGAGGAGCCCCGAGGAAGGACTGGACCCAAACTTAAAGCAGTCAGGAGGGAAGGAACTGCTACAAGACTTATTTTGAACCTAAATATACCGACCCAGTGCACAAAAGGTCAATCCAAGAAGAAAGTGTAGACTCATCCTCTTAAATAAATCCAACATGAAGCCACACACTAAGGCCTATCAAACTAACATGCTCGGTGCAAAGTGGGGTAAGGAAGGAAAGCATAGCAAACTTACATCCTCCAAAGTAAGAAGACCATTGACACACTTGAAGGGTAGGTCAACCCGACCTAGCAATGAGTGCCACTGGGTGTTATCTCAGTAGCATGACATAAAGATATGTGTTTTATATATGTGTGTATTTTGTGTTTATTTTATGTTAATGAAGGATAAGATGCCACTATGGTTCTTTACACTTACCTAAACAAACGCTTGATTCAATAAGAATACTTTCAGGAAGAGATTGAATTTGAAATGGAATTTTCATAATGATAATTATTTTCAAACATAATTTATAATATTTCTTAAGTAGCATTGATTGGAAGAATTGGGTGCTCTCTGTGATTAATAAGTCGATAAGATCCTCCTTGGCCTTCTCTATGGTAAAAGGGCCTTCCCAAGTGGGTTCAAACTTGCCTCCATCTTATGATGGGCAACAATCGATCTCTTTAGAACTAAAATAAGCTCTCCTACTTGAAAAGCTCTAGGATGGACCAAACTTCTATGAGCTTAAATCATTTTATACAACTCAAGATTTTGGGATGCCGGCATCTCTTCCTCCAAACTTTCAAGCTCTTATAACCAACTTGGCATGCTCTATTGTGATCTTGTTACCAAAGCTATCCTTAGTGATGGGAGTTGGACTTCTAATGGTAGAACATTCAAACCCATGCAATAAAGGAGAAAATTGGTGAGTTCTATATAGCAGAAGCAGGCTTCAACTAACTGCTCATGCCACTATGGCTTGTTGTTGTCAAGTGTCTTCTTCAGCATTTGGATGAGTGCTTTGTTGAAGGCTTCGCTTTTCCCTCGGGTAGTTGATGGTATATATCCAATCTATGATATATCGGAAAAGTTTGATCTGATGCTCATGAATGTACCATTATCAGATATAATTCATCGAGGTTCTCCGAACCTATATGCTAAATGGTTTCTAAAAACCTAGATCACATGCTGAGCTGTGAACTCTTTGAGCAGAATCGCCTTCACTCAATTGGAAAAGTAGTTAATAGCAGCTAAGAGGAACCGATGACCCTTGGAAGAAGGAGGATCAGTCAAACCTTCTATGTTTGTACCCCAACACTTGAATGAATGTAGAATGTAATGTTGGGTGGTTGGTGTAGGACCACAATGGGTATTTGACATTGGTTGCATCGCCTAGCCATATCCATGCAATCTTTGAACATCATTGACCAGTATTATCCTAGTCTTTTGATCTTGGCGTTCATCTTTAGATCGGATTATTTGGCTCCACATAATCCTGAGTGTATCTCAGTCATGATCTTATGAGCTTCGTGCTTGTCTAAACAACATAATCACATATGATTGAAAGACCTTCGGTACAAGACACCTTCACAAGAGTGTAAAGTGCTTTATCTGATGGGCTTGGGACTTCTCTTGAGTTTTTCTTTATTTGATAATCCATGAATGGTTGCCTCCAATCTAACTCCTCATCCTTCTTGGCAATGGAAACCTCCCTTCAAGAGAGTACTTTTGATGAGTTCAATATCAATAAGAGGTATTTGTCTATTATTGATATAGACTCATCATCTAGACATGCCAACTCCTTGGCAAGCTTGGCTAAAGAATACACTACGGTGTTCTCTCCTCAAGGAATCTTATAAATGGTAACCTAGATTTGGGCCATGTACTTGTGGTAGTGATGGAGCTTGGGCTTTAAAACCTTATAGGATCCATGATTTTGATAACTAGTGAGAATCAAGATGTTGATGTTCGATGCTTAAGTAACACTAACCTGATCGGCAATCAAAGCCTCATATTTGGCTTCAGGTGCAAGGATGATGATATGAGAATCTCACATCAAGTCTAGAGTTAAGAGAACTATTCTTACCCCGCCTTTCTTGGAATAGTAGATTGTGGTTCTTCTCCTCTTTGAGAAGAAGCCCACCATCAAAGTATCTCCCATGAATGCTAGTATCCCATAAGTTCATGATTTATTCATGGGAGATCATCACTAAGCAAAGAGTCGCGAAGTGGGTGTGCTAAATCTAGCACTTATCCTTTCACTGTGCAGAGGGCTATGAAGGTAATGTTAAACTTCAAGAAGATCATGGACTATACAACCATCCGATAAATGTCATGAGATACTATAGTGGATTGATCTTAGAGATTAAGTTCACCTTATTAGGAAGCATGTAGTGATGTAGCTTTTGGATACAAAGATTAAAGCTAAGTAATCAATGAGTGGATAATTAACAGAATTAGATGATGGTCGAGGTAGAGAGTGCATTTTCTTCCCTTCATCATTTGCTTGGGGCAACAAAGCACCAAGGGAGACATCTAATGCAACAATGTAAAGTATGAGCGGCTTGCCCAGGATAGGGGCTGCAAGAATCGGTGGCATCATCTGGTAATGCTTGATGTCTTCAAAGGCATGCTCACACTTGTCATCCCACTTGAACTTGACATCCTTTTTACAAATGACATCTTCTCAATAGTTGGATATAAAGCATCTTAGATATGCAACCACCCTTGGAATGATCTAAGTTGAGTTAAACTTTAGGGGTGTCATTTTAAAATCACCTTGATATTCTAATCAATTTTGATTCCTTGGTGTCACAACAAACCCAAGGAATTTTTTCCAATGCACACTTTATGGGGTTCTTTTTGAGGTTAAATTATCTTAACTATTTGAAAACTACTCTCAAGTCAAAGAGATGGTCTTCCTTTTCTTTACTTTTGACCATGAGATCATCGACATAGCACTCAACTTGATGATGAGTTCATTGAAGATTCAAGTCACGGTATGCAAACACCATTTTAAGGAAAGGCATGACCTTATAGTAATATTACGTGGTTCTAAAGCGTGTTTCTTCCATCTTCGGAGGCCATCTTTATTTGGCTATGTCCAGATGAGCCATCTATGACAGAGAAGACTGCATGAAATGAGGCAATGTCCACCATCAGATTGGTAGTGAAAATTTGACTTTGGACATGCCTTATTCAAATCCCTAAATTTGATGCATATGTGAATTTGGCCATTTTTTCTTAACTAGATGACATACAACCAAGTAGGGTATTTTTTCTCAAAATGAAGCCAATATTGATTCTTAACATCATAAATGACCTATTATTTTATTTACTGCATCCTAGGAGCTTGCTTAATAATTAGAAGAGGCTCTATTACTAGTTTATGGACCATGGGAGCCAATCCATCTCTTCATAACTCCATGTAAAGTAGTATTTAAACTCAATAATAGCCTAACTATGTCATTTTAATTTCATTCAACAAATAATTGATGTATGTCATGGATCTTCTTCTAAGTTGATTTCCATGAGCTCGATGGTTGACTTGATCTCTTCAAACTCGGGTGCATCTTTGATCTCAAAATCATTTGGATCATCTAAATTTCGTCCTCATATGAGTTAATATGATTTGAAAAGAACCTATCGATTCCAAATGATTGGTGATGACTTAAGTCATCATCATCGACCGGACCACTATATCAATCCTAGTCTCTTGATTGAGAGCTTTTGAATTTGTTCTTCCATATTCTTTTGAAGTAGTCGATGTGCTTTGTCTAAGTATGTGAGATTAACTTTGCTAAATTATGAACACAAGGCAAGTAAAACTAAAGGTAATTCTATTAAATCTTTATATGAATCATCCTCAAGTTCTACATCAACTTCCTTGAAGATGATGCTCAAAGAACCTCTGTCTTCACATGGATGACTTAAGGGCTTCCTTAACTACCAAACCCTCAGCTTTTGAGAGGAAAGTGGGTTAGAGCTAAGGTTCTATTTAACTATTTCATATAGACGTGGATACGCTTATGCTTTACTTTGGAACCCAATCTTCATCATTATCTAGCTCAAGTGTCACCTCCAAGGGAATCTACTACTAAGAAGAGCTGGTTGGTGTGCTAATCATATAAGACTCATCCTATTAACTAGATTCTAAGTCTATATGGATAGTAGGTGTACTCCTAGACATATCTTATATTGGTGGCCAATAAGGAGGTTTTCCACCCCTAGATCCTAACCTGGCCCTCTTCCTCCGCCTGGTGGAGGTCGTCATCCTACCCATATGTTCAAATGGAGTAATGATGAAATCTAATGTTAGCTCCACTTCCTCCAAGTCTATTTCGCTCCTTTTATTTTCTTTTTTTTCATTTTCTATTTTTTTCTTTTTCTCTTTCTTTTTCTTTTTCTTTTTCTTTTTTTTTTATTTTTAAACTTTGGCCAAGTTCGCGAGAATAAATCTTGTGAACTGTAAATGGCTTGAGATCTCTTTGACACAGATTCCACCTCTCACAACTTCATACACCGATGTAGAGAGATGGAACTATATTCTCATGTATCCATGGTGTTCCAAGCAAAGCATTCAAAGATGTATCCTAGTCTATAATGTGAAACTTGGCTTCGCCTTTCCAATCATCTATCTCCAAGAGCACCTATGGAGCCTAAGGCTGACCTTTTGGAGTGCGAATTCAATCTTCCATCTTAGACTTAGGAGTTTTCTAGACACTAAGACTCTCCAAGACACTTCTAATTAGGTAAACACTTAACCTAAGCCTAAAGACTTAGAAGGGTTAACCATATGATTAGGTTATGCCTGGGATTAGGATAATCCTCCCTACAACCCAAATCCAATCCATGTTCACCTTCTCAAACTAAACCTCAAGTTCAATTCAAACATCAAATTTAAATCCAAATCCAAACCCAAATTCCAAAACCAAATGATTGAGGCTCATGATCAAATCCAAACTTGAAACTCTTCCTAAGCCATATGGACTATCCCATGGACATAGCCAAAACTTAATCCAAATCAATCCAAAATTAATTGATTTTCTCATAATCAATTTATATCTTCAATCATCTTCCTAAATATAAATCAAATATGCATTCAAATGATCAAAACTAAATCAAACTAAATGAATTTAAATCAAAACCCTTCCTAAGCCATATGACCTATCCCATGAACTTAGCCAAATATTAATCCAAATCAAGTCAAACTCAATTTTCACAAATCAATCATATTTTCAATCATATTCACAAATTTAAATGAAATATACATTTAAATCATCAAAACTAAATCAAACCATATCAATCCAAACCTAAACCACTAACACAAACTATGGACTTAGCCAAGTTTCTTCATTCCAAAACCCAAATTCAATTGACTTTCTCATGAATCAATCATACCAATCATATTCACAAATATAAATGAAATCTACAATCATTAAGTTAAACCAAAATCAACCCAAGTCAAACCCAACTTAACCCTTTTGACTTGAAATGTTCAAATGAACCAAAACCCATTTTAACCCATGCTAATTGTAGTTGAATTTATATATCAATCCCAAATCCATATATAAACTCAACTAAATCAAACAACCCAAAATCATGCCAACTAAACCGGATTGGTCCACTTGACCCAAAGTGGCCAATTTGACCTGTTTGAGCCAAGTTCTAATCCTACCCAAATTGGATTGAACAAGCCCATCAAAACCTCTCATAATGATTGTTGATCACCCTAGGTTGATCAATTGTCACAAATTGGGTCAAACCAAGTTAACTTGGTCATTTGACTAAGTCAACCTCTTAACCCATATGAATCCAAACTAGCCAAATTGCAACCTAAGCCAAATCCCTAGAAACAAATGATTCATACCAAATAAAAATCAATATTTGAATATGACTTGACTTTCAATTGAGTCAAACAAAACCCAAATGGTCCTCTTGACCCAAGTTGACCCAAATTGCCCTTAAAGACCAAATTGGGTCAAATCAAAATATAAACCAAATTGATTACAACCAATGGCTCAAGTTCATTCTAAATTGATTATTGAACTTGAAGAAAGCCATGTTTGGACCCAATTGAACCCAACTGACCTATTTAGCCCAAATTGACCTAAAAGTTAAAGTTGGCCTAAATCAAAACTAAATCTAAATTAATTGAAATCAAAGCCTACAATCATCTTCAATTGGTCAACTAACCCAACACCCAACCCAAGCCAATTTGGCAAATTTGGTCAAATTGGTCAACTTAATCCATTTGACCCAAATGAATTCAAAAGGGCCAAAACAAAATCTAAGCCAAACTAAACCAAACCAAATAAACCAAACATCCCAAATGATCATATAAACTTAACCCAACCCTTGGTTTGACCCAATTTGACCAATTGGTCAACTTGACCCAACCTAACCCAATTTTACCTAAATGAGTCAAATTGAGCCAAACCTATCCAAATCAACTCCAATTGACTTGAAACTTGAGCTAACCCACTTTTGCTCATTTTGAAATCTATCCAAATCAAATCTAATGCTAAATGATCATTCTACCCTTGGGTTAAGGGCATCACATGAGACAAATTACCCAAGTAAGTGGTCATTTCCATTCCTTGGCCACTCTCCCAATGGTCCACCTAGGCAAGATAGCAACCTACTAAGGGTGGTTGGGTCTGCCATGACCCATGGGAGGTGAAATCACCTCACCCTCCCCATTAGAACATTTGAAACCCATAAGACACCCATGATTCCTGCTAGGTAGCCTCCTCCACACCTTCAACCAACCAAGCTGAGCCAACTCACCTCCTCCTTACCACCAACTCTCGAGATGGAACATGGCTAGATGCTAAACCTATCCCACCATCCCATCAAGATGAAGGGGTATACTCCTTCATTTCCACTCAAACATACACAAAATCATTCATCGAGATCTAGCTACCCAAGAAGAGCTAGAGCCATTTCCTAAGCTCCCAAGCTCATTCCTCAATCAAAAAATGCCATTCTCATCGCCCAAATAGAAATTCCCATTTCTCCATCAAACTCAAATTAACTTTGCACACCTTCCCTAGGCCTCATCAGCAAGAATGAATCATCTCCCAAGCTTTTGAGCATGTGGTGGGACTTCAATCAAAGCTAAAGCTCCAAATCATCCATGGCCTTCAAAGTGAACGCCAAGGAATTGATCCAATTATTCAACAAGGCTTCCTACACTAGATAAAGCTTCAATTGAGCCACCGCCTTGAGCTCTAATAAAGGTATGCTTCCAAAAAATCCTTAGGCAAAATGGGTTGGAGCTTTTGAAGAAAACTTGCATCTATGTGATCTTGACCATTGGATCATCGATGTGAAGGAAGGTGTGGGATCATTTTGGAGTAGATCTGAGCTCGAGTTGTTCGGATCAAGTGAGTAATTGTGGACGGACTCCATTCTCCCTCCCTTAAGTGAGGTTTGATCATGCACCATCCATTCCATGTGATCGAATGATGTCATGATTGATCAAACCGATTTAATCCTATTAAGCTATTAAATCATAGCCATCGATCTTAGATGAAAGAAGAAAATGTATTTCCGTCATGTATGTTTGATAAGTAAGTATAATCCCATGTCACAAATGCCACATCCATGCGCCACATGGCCCCAATAGGATTATGCTTTAATTAGGCTTAATTAATCAATTTTAATGGCTGAAACTTCTAAAAAATCATAAAAAATCATAAAAATGCAAATAAATACTCATTTTAAAGGTATTCTAGAGGATAATTAATTAAAATGATCTTAACTAATTTTAAATAGTAATTAAGTTTAATTACAAAAGTAATTAGCTTAATTACTCTACTGAGCAATTAATCCAAATTTTGTGGATTAATTTAATGGATGACCTCTACCTCCCATAATTTTCTTGGGATTTATTGCTCACTTAATTAGAAAATTGACTAATTAAATCTTAACTACTATTTTAAGTTAATTAATGATAAATTAATCCCATGAATAGTAATAAATTTGTTAATTAAGTTTATTAATCATTGTTCAACAGGAAATGAACTAAGTAATAGGGTTGGGACCCCTTTCCCTAAGTTCATTTTACCCTTTTTTTAAAATGAAATTAATTAAGATTTAACTAATTAATTAAATTACTTTATCAAATTGAAATCATAACATGAAATTAATTAAATCATGGTAGATCTTTAGGTGTTTAATAACCTAAAAGAGTTTAATGAAATTATGGTTAGTCCACATGTGGAAAACCATAAGAGTAATAATTAAGTCCCTTAATCTAAATAAATATTAATCATGAGCCAATTGCATTAGGCCCTTTTATTTCCTAGATCATTGCAAGTTTATTTTCCATGCATATCATGTTGGCTCATAATTACTTAGTTAATTACTTTAAGGTGACATTGATAAGGGTAATTAATTCATCTAATTAAGGGTTCAACTTAATTAACCCATAAAATCAACTTAATTACATTTCCTTAAATTAAATCAAATCACTAATGTGGGAATGGGTTTAAAACAACTAGTAATGATTTCTCTTCTCCTCTTAAATCAAATCAAATCAAAACTTAATTAATAAAGAAGCTTTGGTTTGTTTTAAATAATCTTATTTGATTTGATTGCCCTTAAGAACTAGTTTGGTTGAATGAATCACATGCTTATATTTGATTGCCTCTTTCCAATCATGTTAAATTTGGTATGTCATTTGAATTCATGCATCCATCTTTTCAAAATAAAGTAAAATAAAATGGATTTCCTTTATGTAAGCTTGCATGTGTTGATTTAATTTAATATATGTGTGGCTATTATCACTATTAAATCCAAATGTATTTTTCAAAAGTTTTTAAATGAGTAATAATGTGTTATGATGCTAGCTATAAATACATAAGAAATGCATATACTTTTAGCTTAAGTGTATGAATGTTGAGGTCTCTTTCCTCTATTCACGTGTTGATTTATATAAGATTAAATGGTAATAGGTATATAGTCTAGACATCGAACACGAGGCTTTAGCTAGCCCAAGAGGTCATTTGATTACCTCACTTCTTTAACAATGGCATGCACCCATTTGATTTCATTCTTATGTATTTCAACATTAGAATTTGGATAGAGTTTTAATTCATATATATAAATGATTCAATCAAACAAAATATACAATCTTTGCATGATTTTCTTCCTCATTTATGTATACATCCATGTGTGTCCAAGAAAAGCAAGTATAGTCTAGATCTAAGAATACAAGGCTTTTAGTTAGCCCCAAGGAGGTCATTTGATTACCTCACTTCCTGTTTAACAATGAAATGTATTTGCCTATATCTTACATGTATATGTATATATGTGATTAGTGAATGAAAATCCCATTTTACATTAACATTGCATTCATAATTGACTAAGTGGTTGAATTAATTAGCCATATGATTTAAAGCTTACTTCTATGTTCATGTATAAAATTTACATATGTTTAATGCAAATGGGTATATACATCCAGAATATGAAGCTTTAGCTAGCTCCAAGGAGGTCATTTGATTACCTCACTTCCTAATTTAACAAAGGCACATGCCTATTTAATTTCATTCTTATGTCCTTTTGTATAAGAATTTGGATAAAGTTTTAAATTAATATGTTTAAATAATTCAATCAAACAAAAATATAAATTCTAAACATACACATACATTCATCATTTAAGTGCTAAAATATGTTGCATTATAGATACACTTAGGATTAAATCATATGCATGTTACATGTGATGGAAAGGAATGATTTAATATATGTCATCTGGTAGTAATTAAATTAAATTAATCTTAAGATGCCTTTCATTTTGAATAGGATTATTTAAAGTGAACCTAAACTTCAGATTAATTAAATCATTTAATAAGTCATTCACTAAAGAGAACTAAATCAAATCAATATACTTTAGAAAGTGACTTAAGGTAGGGATGAAAGAGGCAATCCTCTTTTCATCTCTCTTTATAACACTTAGTTGCTAAGTGTAATCAAATGAAACAAAAGAAAACACAAATTAAAATTCTCAAATCAATTAAACTACTTCAAGTGAAATCAACCTTTAATGTTAAATTGAATTTTTCTACACTTAGAAAATACAACACTAATTCTTAACAAGACTTACCACACAAGTCTTAATACACAAATTAGAATTAAGTCACCACTTCTAGCTCTAAGTTAGGATGGTGTATGATATGATGTATGCTTGGTTTTATGATTTATTATTTTAGATTGGATGTTAGGGTGTTTCATGACTGGATGATAGGCCAATATTAGCCTAATCATGTTTTCAAAGGGATTATGCTTAAGGGATGCTTAAAAATAAATGTGAATGCTCTTGATGCTTAAATCCTTAAGCATAATCCAAGTTGGGAGGGCTTAATTACCCATGTGTAGGGTGCTAAATGTAAATTATAAATACAACGCTTGGGATTATATGTATATTTAGCTAACCTATTTTGGTGTAGTTAGATTTACTTTTCCCACATAAATGTAATTTTGCAATAGGAATTAGATTAGTGCTATGGGGATTAGGGTGAGCAAAAAAGGCTTTGTCCGGGTGCCTGTGATGCCTTTGAAGCAAGCACCATCCAAATCAAAGAAGGAACCAAATCATAAATGGAGATATGAAGAAAGAAGACCCCATAGCATTTAATACAATTATAATTATTCTTTCATATTCTAGGTTGTATAAGGGTAGAACTCACTACCCATCTTTTCTCTCTTAGTTATATGGAGTTACGATCAGACCATCATCCTTTTATTCTTTTATGATAATTTATATAATTGTTTGATGTTATGTTTACATTGTGCATTAGATGACATGCTTTTCATATTTCTTAAATGATTGATGCTTTAATGTGTGGCTTGGATACGATTAGGCTCTTAGGATAAAAATAACTTTTCTACCCAACTAATCACTTAAAACTAAATTTTAAACAACTCATAACCTCATCATAAAGCCTAAGACATAAATAAGATAATTAAAAGATTTAGCAACCCCTTAGCGTATGGTTGTATGTTTCACATCATGCATGCATATTCTTTCTCTTGAACATA
>CM038214.1:288377808-288566452 GCA_021442155.1 Cymbidium sinense
GTGTACTCATTTTCTATCAATGTCGTCTCTTTTGTCTTGGAAAACTTGGGGTGCTACTTGGCTGATGAACTCAAAAAGAAGAAATGTTGAAATTGAATTTGTTCTCTATTAAAAAAAATAAAACCCTAAACCCTAAACTAAAACCTGAACCCTAAACCTAAAACCTAAACCCTAAACCCTAAACCCTAAACACCCTAAACACTAAAACCTAAACCCTAAACTGTAAACCATAAAACCTTAAACCCTAAACCCCAAACCCTAAATCTTAAACTAACCTTAAACCCTAAACCCAAAATCCAAAACCCTAAAATGCTAAAAACTTAAACCTAAACTAAATAAAACCTAAAAAATAAAATAAATAAAAAATATAAACAAAAAACATAAAAAATTAAAAAAATAACAAAAACATAAACTAAAACCTAAACCTAAACCTAAACTTAAAACTAAACCTAAAAAAAATCAAATAAAAAATAAAAACTAAACAAAATAAATAAATAAAAACCTAAATTAAACTAAAAAATAAAAAACCTTAAAATAAAAAGAAAATAAATCTAAAAGAAAATAAAATACAAATTGAATAAAACCCTAAACAAAAATAATAAACCTAAAAAAACCCTAAAAATAAACCTAAACTCAAAACTAATAGAAAAATAAAATAAAAACCTAAACCTAAAAATAAAAACTAAAACCTAAAAAATAACCTAAACTTAAACCTAAACCTAAAAAATAAACTAAAATAAAAAACATAAACTAAAATAGAAACCCTAAATTAAATTAAATAAACCTAAAATAAATAAACTAAACTAAATAAAAAAAAATAAATTAAAAAGAAAATAAAGAAACTAAACTAAATAAAAAATAAACTAAATAAACCTAAACATACTAGTTTACTTAATTTCAAAAAATACAAATAATAAAAAATAAATAAATAAAAGAAAAAATCCTAACCCTAAACCCTAAAACTAACTAAACCTAAACTCTAAACCCTAAACCTAAACCTAAACTAAACTCTAAACCCTAAACCCTAAACCCTAAACCCTAAACTAAACCCTAAACCTAAACCTAAATGATAAACCCTAAAATCCTAAACCTAAACCCTAAACTAACCTAAACTAACCTAAACCTAAACCCTAAACTATAAACCCTAAACCTAAACTATAACCCTAAACTCCTAAACTCCTAAACCTAACTCCTAACCTTAAACTTAAACTCCTAAACTTAAAACTTAAACCCCTAAACCCTAAACCCTAACTAACTATACCTAAAGAGTAAACCATAAAGTTCTAAACCTCTAAACTTAAACCCTAAATCTTAAACTAACCCTAAACCTAAGCTAACCCTAAACCCTATTAACCCTAAGCCCTAAAGCCTAAACACTAAACCCTAACCCTAAACCATAAACCCTAAAACCTGAAAACCTTAAACCCTAAACCCTAAACCCTAAAAACCTAAAACCTAAACCTAAACTAAAGAAAACCTAAAAACAAAATAATTAAATAAATCTAAACCAAAATAAAATAAAAAATAAAAAAATAAAAGCATAAACTAAAACCTAAACCTAAACCTAAACCAAAAAATAATAAAAATAAAATAAAACTAAACTAAAATAAAATAAATGAAAACCTAAATTAAACTAAAAAATTAAAAACCTAAATAAAATAAACACTAAACCTAAAATAAAATAAAATAAAAACTAAATAAAAACCTAAACCTAAAAATTAAACATAAAAATAAAACCTAAAAATAAATAAAAATAAAACCTAAACCTTAAACTAAAAAAAACCTAAACCTAAAATAAATTAAAAAATAAACCTAAACCTAAACTAAAATAAATAAAACCTAAACCTAAACCAAAAATAAAATAAACTAAAAATAAACCTAAACCTAAACAAAAAGTAAAACCTAAAATAAAAACCTAAAACCTAACCCTAAAAAAACCTAAACCTAAACCTAAAAATAAAAAATAAAACTAAACCTAAAAAATAAAATAAAAATAAAACTTAACTAAAAAATTACCCTAAACCTAAACCTAAACCTAAAAAATAAACCTAAAATAAACTAAATAAAAATAAAAATATTCCTAAATCAAAATAAAAAATAAAATAAACTAAAATAAATAAAAAATAAACTAAATAAACCTAAACCTACCACTTTACTTAATTAAATAAAAACTAAAAATAAAAAAAAAAAAAAGAAGAAAAAACCTTATCTTTGAACCCTAAACCCTAAAACTAACCCTAAACCTGAAACACTAAGCCCTAAACCCTAAACCTTAAACACTAAAACCCTAAACCCAAAACCAAAACCCTAATCCTTAAACTCTAAACCCTAAACCCTAAACCCCTAAACCATAAACCTTAAACCCTAAACCCTAAACCCTAAACCCTACAAACCTAAAAACCTAAACCTAAACTAAATAAAACCTAAAAATAAAATAAATAAATAAACATAAACCTAAATAAAATAAAAAGGTAAAATAAAATAAAAACCTAAACTAAAACCTAAACCAAAGCCTAAAAGTAAAATAAAATAAACTAAAATAAATTAATTAATAACAAAAACTAAACTTTTAAAAAATAAACCTAAGAATAAAAAACTTAATTAAAATAAAAACTAAATGTAAAATAAAAATAAAATAAACATATAAAAATAAAATAAAAACTAAATAAAAACCTAAACCTAAAAAATAAACCTTAAAATAGAACCTAAAAGTAAATAAAAATAAAACCTAAACCCTAAACAAAAAAAAAACCTAAACCTAAAATAAAACTAAAATAAACAAAATAAACTAAACCTAAATCTAAACTAAAATAAACAAAACTAAAATAAATAAAAGCTAAGCCTATACCTAAAATAAACTAAACCTAAACCTAAACTAAATAAAATAAAATAAACTAAAAATAAACCTAAACCTATTCTAAAATAAAAACCTAAAATTAAAACATAAAACTTAAACCTAAAAAATAAAATTAAAACCTAAACCTGAACCTAAAAATAAAAAATAAAACCTAAACCTTAAAAATAAAATAAAAATAAAACTCAACTAAAATATAAACCTAAACCAACACCTAAACCTGAAAAATAAACCTAAAATAAATAAACTAAACTAAATAAAAATAAAAAGTAAATATAAAAAATTAAAAATAAAATAAACTAAAATAAATAAAAAATAAACTAAATAAACTAAATAAGCTTAAACCTATTGGTTTACTTAATTTCTTTTTTTTTTAAAAAACCTAAACCCTAAGCTAACCCTAAACCCTAAACAATAAAATAAAATAAAACCTAAACCTACCAGTTTACTTAATTTAAAAATAAACCTAAACAAAAACCTAAACCCTAAACCCTAAACCCTAAATAAAAAAAATAAAAATTAAAAAGAATTAAAAAAACCCATTAACCCTAAACCCTAAAAATCTAATCCCCAAACTGAAAACCCTAAAACCTAAATCATAAACCCTAAACCCTAAAAACCCCAAACCCTAACCCTAAACCCTAAACCCTAAAACATACAAACCTAAATTGTAACCTCTAAACCCCAAAGCCTAAACCCTAAACCCTAAACCCTAAACCCCAAACCCTAACCTTAAACCCTAAAAACCTAAAAACTTAAACCTAAACTAAATAAAACATAAAAATAAAATAAATTAAAAAAACCTATGAAACTGTGTCAGAGGTTACAACCGTGGTGGTGGCGGAGGGAGAGATCAAGGATATGATGGTGGATCCGCTACTTGAGAGGCTAGGGAGGTTCTATTGGGAATTGGAAAAATTGAAGAAACCAATCTGACCGCTATGGAACTGTCTTTACAATAGAGATGGTTCTAGTTATCTAGGGTTTTTAATTTACTCTATGTGTGCTCATTATTGATCTATGTCATCGCTTGTGTCTTAGAAAACTTTGTGTGTTACTTGGTTGATGAAATCAAAAGAAAGAAATATTGAATATTAATTTGTTCTCTATTAAAAAAATAACCAAAAACCCTAAACTAAAACCTAGACCCTAAACCTAAAACCAAAACCCTAAACCATAAACCCTAAAATCCCTAAACTTTAAACCCTAAATGCTAAACCCTAAACCCTAAAACCCTAAACCCTAAACCCTAAACCCTAAACCCTAAAAGCCTAAACCTAAAAATAAATAAAAAATAAACTTAAACCTAAAATAAAAAAATAAACCTAAACCTAAACTAAAATAAACTAAACTAAAATGAATAAAACATAAGCCTAAACCTAAAATAAACTAAACCTAAACCTAAACTAAATAAAATAAAATAAACTAAAACTAAACATAAACCTAAACTAAAAAATAAAACCTAAAAATAAACCTAAAATAAAAATCTAAAACCTAAACAAAAAAATAAATAAAAACCTAAACCTAAAAACTAAAATAAAAAGTAAAACTAAACTAAAAAAATAAACATAAACCTAAACTTAAACCTAAACTAAAATAAATAAGCCTAAAATAAATAAACTAAACTAAATAAAAATAAAAACTTAACCTTAATAAAAAAAATAAAATAAACTAAAATAAATTAAAAATAAACTAAATAAACTAAACAAACCTAAACCTATCGGTTTACTTAATTTTTTTTTAAAAAAACCCTTAAACCCTAAAACAAACCCTAAACCCTAAACCTACAACCTTAAACCCTAAACCCTAAACCCTAAACCCTAAACACTAAACCTTAAACCTTAAACCCTAAATCCTAAACCTTAAACCCTAAACCCTAACCATAAACCAAAAACCATAAACCTTAAATTCTAAACCTAAACCCTAATAGCCTAAACCATACACCCGAAATTAACCCTAAAACCTAAACTCTAAAAACCCTAAAGCCTAAACCCTAAATCTTAAACTAACCCTAAACCCTAAACCCTAATGCTAAAATTAAAACTCTAAACCTAAACCTAAAGTAACTAAATAAATTAATAAAATAAACCTAAACCCTAAGAATGGGCAGAACCTTCATGGCAGGAACATCACCATCAACCGCTCCCTGATTTGATAATGAGGCAAAGGCGAGGCTATTGCAAAGTGGTGGTGGGGATCTAGAGGTCTGGATATGGAGGTGGTGGTTGAGCACCGTGGTTATGGAGGAGCGAGAGGTTACAAACCATGGTGGCAGTGGGAGAGATCGGGATATGATGGTGGATCCCGCTACTCGAGGGAGGTGGTTCTGATGGGAAGAAGAAACTGAAGAACCGTCGATCCGATATGCTGCATATGGAACTGTGTCTTTATAGTAGAGACAATTTTAGCTATCTAGGGTTTCTGATTTACTCTATACATGCCCATTTTTTATCTATGTTAGCGCTTGTGTCTTCAAAACTTGGTGTGTTACTTGGTTGATGAAATCGAAAAGAAGAAATGTTGAATATGAATTTATTCTCTGTTAAAAAAAACAAAAAACAAAAACCCTAAACCCTAAACTAAAAATAGAACCCTAAACCTAAAACCTGAACCCTTAACCTTAAATCCTAAACCCTAATTACCCCATAACCTAAACCCTAAAGCCTAAGCCCTAAAACCCTAAACCCTAAACCCTAAACCCTAAACCATAACACCTAAACCCTAAACCCTAAACCCTAAACACAAACCCTAAACCCTAAACCCTAAACCATAAACCCTAAACTAACCCTAAACCTTAAACCATAAACCCTAAACCCTAAAAAGCTAAAAACCTAAACCTAAACAAAATAAAATCTAAAATAAGTAAATAAACAAACCTAAACAAAAGTTAAAAAATTAAAAAAAATAAAAACATAAACTATAACCTAAACCTAAACCTAAACCTAAAAGAATATAATATAAAAAAAATAAAACTAAACTAAAATAAAATAAATAAAAACCTAAACTAAACTAAAAAATAAAAAACATAAATAAAAATAAAAAGTAAACCTAAAATAAAAATAAAATAAACCTAAAATAAAATAAAATAAAAATGAAATAAAATCTAAATAAAAATCAAAACCTAAAAAATAAACCTATAAATAAAACCTAAAAATAAATAAAAAATCAAACCTAAACCCCAAACTGAAAAAAAAGCAAAAACTTAAAATAAAAATAAAATAAACCTAAACATAAACTAAAATAAATAAAACCTAAACTTAAACCTAAAATAAACTAAACCTAAACCTAAACCTAAACCCTAAATAAAATAAAATAAACTAAAAATAAACCTAAACCTAAATTAAAAAAATAGAACCTAAAAATAAACCTTAAGAAATAAAATAAAAACCTAAACCTAAACCTAAAAATAAAAAATAAAACATAAACATAAAAATAAAATAAAAATAAAACTAAACTAAAAAAATAAAGCTAAACCTAAACCTAAAAAAATAAAATAAAATAAAAACATAAACTAAAATAAATAAACTTAAAATAAATAAACTAAACTAAATAAAATAAAATTAAACTAAATAAAAATAAAAAAAATAAAATAAACTAAAATAAAGAAAAATAAACTAAATAAACTAAATAAACCTAAACCAAAGAGTTTACTTAATTTAAAAAAATAAAAAATATATAAAAATAAAAAACTCTAACCTTAAACCCTAAACCCTAAACCCTAAACCCTAAACCCTAAACCATAAACCTACAATCCTAAACCTTAAAAAACCTTAAATCCTAAACCTTAAACCATAAATCATAAACCCTAAAGCCCTAAACCCAAAACCCTAACCCTAATCCTAAACCCTAACCCCTAAACCCTAAATCTTAAACCATAAAACCCTAACCCCTAAACCCTAAACTAACCATAAGCCCTAAACCCTAAATTAACCCTAAACTCTAAACTCTAGAGCCTAAACCCCTACACCTTAAACCCTAAACTTGAAATGAACCCTAAACCCTAAGCTAACCCTAAACCCTAATCCCTAAACTTTAAACCCTAAATCCTAAACACTTAACCATAAATCATAAACCCTAAACCCTAACCCTACACCCTAAACCTTAAAACCCTTGCTTCGTTCGGTTACGTGCTAACTAAAATAAACCACAAAACTAAATAAAGCTTCTAAACAAACTTTGGACCTTAAATAAACAAAATAAAAAAATAAAAACTAAAAATAAATAAATAAGCTTAAATAAAATAAATAAAATATAAACTAAAATAAACCTAAATAAATTAAAAATAAAATAAAATAAAACACAAACATAAACTAAAACTTAAAACTAAACCTAAAATAAAATAAAATAAACTAATAAAACTAAAATAAAATAAATAATAACCTAAACTAAACTAAAATAAAATAAACATAAAATAAAAACTAAATAAAAAGTAATATGAAATAAAATAAAACTAAAATAAACCTAAAATAAAATAAAATAAAAACTAAATTAAAATATAAATCTAAAAAATAAACCTAAAATAAAACCTAAAATTTAATAATAAATAAAACTTAAACCCTAAACTTAAAAACTACTAAATAAAAAATAAAATAAAAAAAAATAAAATAAACTTAAACCTAAACTAAAATAAATTAAATTAAAATAAACAAAACATAAACCAAAACCTATAGTAAACTAAACCTAAACCTAAACCTAAACTAAATAAAATAAAAAAACTAAAAAAAAAACTAAATGTAAACTAAAAAATAAAACCCTAAAAATGAACCTAAAAGAAAAACCTAAAACCTAAACCTAAAATAATAAAATAAAACCTAAACCTAAGCCTTAAAATAAAAAAAATAAACTAAACATTAAAAAAATAAAATGAATAATAATCAACTAAAATAATCCTAAACCAAAAATAAACTAAAATAAAAAACTTAAACTAAAATAAAATAAACTAAAATAAATAAACTAAACTAAATAAAAATAAAAAATAAAATAAAATAAAATAAACTAAAATAAAACTAAAATAAAATAACTAGGCCAGTTTAATTTAAAAGAAAAACACACTAAACACTAAACCCTAAAGCCCCAAACCCTAACCCTAAACCCTAAAACCCTACCCTAAACCCAAAAACCTAAAACATAAACTAAAGCTAAATAAAACCTAAAATAAAATATATAAAAAAAACATAAACCCTAAAAAAAATAAATAAAATAAAATAAAAAAAACCTAAAATAAACCTAAAATAAAATAAATTAAACTAACAAAAATAAACTAAAATAAAATAAATAAAACCTAAATAAACTAAAATAAAATAAACCTATAAAAAAAACCTAAAACAAAATAAAACTAAACTTAAAATAAAAAAAATAAAAGACTTAAAATAAAAAATAAATAAAACTAAATAAAACCTAAACCTAAAATAAAATAAAAACTTAAACCTAAACCTAAAAAAATAAAATCTTAAACCTAAAAATAAAATAAAATAAAACTCAACTAATAAATAAACCTAAACTAAAAAAATAAACTAAAATAAAATCTAAACTAAATAAAATAAACTAAACTAAAGAAAATAAAAAATAAAATAAACTAAAATAAATAATAAATAAACTAAAGCATAAACCTAGAGTTTACTTAATTTAAATAAAACCATAAACCCAACCCTAAAACATAAACCTACAATAAACCTACAACCTAAAACCTAAATAAAAAAACCCTAAACCCAAAACCCAAACTATAAACTAAACCCACAAACCCTAAACCCTAAACCCTAAACCATAAACCCTAAACCCTAACCCTAAACCCTAAATGCTAAACCCCAAACCCTAAACATAAACCTAAAGTAACTAAATAAGTTAAAAAGTAAACCTAAACTCTAAAACCTAATAAACCTAAACCCTAAGAATGGGCAGAACCTAGATGGTAGGAACATCACCATCAACCAGGCTTAATTTAGATTTGGTGGTGGAGGTGAAGGCGAAGGCAATGATTATCATAGTGGTGGTGGAGAACTGGAGGTGTTGTTGGATATGGGTGGTGTTAGTAGTGGTGGTTATGGAGGCAGGAGAGGCGATGGAGGTTACAAGTAGTGGTGGCGAGGAGAGATTGGGGATATGATGGTGGATCCCTACTGAGAGGTAGGGATGGTTATGGTTAATGGATAGATGGAAGAATGAGATCACTTATAAATTGTGCCTTTATGGTAGAGATGATTCTAGTTATCTAGGTTTTGATTTACTATGCATGCACATTTTTATCTATGTCATATGTCTTAGAAAACTTAGTGTGTTAGGTTGATGAAATCAAAAGAAGAAATATTGAAATAAATTTTTCTCTATTAAAAACAAAACCCTAAACCTTAAACTAAAACTGAACCTAAACCTAAAATCTAAACCCTAAACCCTAAAATCTTAAAATAAAACCCCAAACCCTAAACCATAAATCTAAACCCTCACCTAACCCTAAACCTTAAACCCTAAACCATAAACCCAAAAAAGCTCAAAACCTAAACCTATAAATAAAATAAATAAAAAAACATAAGCCAAAATTAAATAAAAAATAAAATAAAATAAAAACCTAAACTAAAACCTAAACCTAAACCTAAATAGTAAATAAAATAAAAAATAGAAACTAAACTAAAATAAAATAAATAAAAACCTAAACTAAACTTAAAAAATAAAAAAGCTAAATAAAATAAAAACTAAACCTAAAAAAAAAAAAAAGTAAACCTAAAGCAAAATAAAATTAAAACTAAATAAAATCATAAACCTAGAAAATAAACCTAAAAAGAAAACATAAAATAAATAAAAAAAATAAAGCCTAAACCCTAAACTAAAAAAAAATCTAAACCTAGAATAAAAATAAAATAAACGTAATCCTAAACAAAAATAAAATAAATTAAAATAAATAAAACCTAAACATAAACCTAAAATAAAGTAAACTAAACCTAAATCTAAACACTAAAATATAATAGAAACTAAAATAAACCTAAACCTACACTAAAATAAATAAACCTAAAAAAAAAACCTAAACCTAAAAAAATAAAAATATAAAAATATAAAAAAATAAACTAAACTAAAATAAACAAAAACTTAAAATAAACTAAAATAAATAAACAAAATAAATAAACTAAAAATAAATAAAAAACCTAAAATAAAAATAAAATAAAATAAACTTAAATAAATAAAAAAATAAACTAAATAAACCTAAACCTACGGGTTTACTTAATTTAAAAATAACCTAAACCCTAAACCCTAAAATAACCCTAAAAACCCACAAAATCTCAACCCTAAACCCTAAATCAAAACCCCATCCCACAAACCCTAAACCCAAAACCCTACAAACCAAAAAAGATAAACCTAAACTAAATAAAACCTAAAAATAAAATAAAAAAACCTAAACCTAAAAAAATAAATAAAGTAAAATAAAAATCTAAAATAAAACCTAAAACTAAACCTAAGCCTAAATCTAAATGCAAAAATAAAATAAAATAAAATAAACTATAAATAAAAACCTAAAACTAAAATTAAATAAAAGTAAACCTAAGAATAAAAAATAAATAAAATAAACATAAAATAAAATAAAATAAACCTAAAATAAAATAAAATAAAGCTAAATAAAACTTAACTTAAATAAAACTAAAAATAAATTAAAAATAAAACTAAACTAAAATATAAACTAAAAAAAATAAAATAAACCTAAACTAAAATAAACTAAAATAAATAAAACTAAAACTTAAATAAACTAAATAATGACTCTATTCTTTGTTTAAAAAAAAACCCTAAACTAAAATCTTACCCAAACTTACCTACCTAAATCATAAACCATAAACCCTACCCAAACCCTAAACCCTAAAACAAAACCACAACCACAAACCCAACCATAAGCCCTAAAACCCTAAACCTTAAACCCTAAATCCTAAACCCTAAAATACCCTAAACCTAAACCTTAAATGCTAAACTCTAAACCCAACCACCCAAACCTAAACCCCAACTAACCTAAACCACAGAATGGGCAAAACCTTGATGTCAACTCACCATTCAGGCTTAGTCTAGATTTGACATTGGAGGCAAAAGAGAAGGTGGCGTTATCATAGTGGTGGTGGGGAATCTGGAGGCATTGGTGGATATGGAGGTGGTGGTTGGAGCAATGGTAGTTATGGAGGCGGGCGGAGCGATGAAGGTTATAGACATGGTGGTGGCAGAGGGAGAGATTGAGGATATGATGGTAGATCCCACTACTAGAGATGGAATGACTAACAAGAATAGCTGAATCTCGGTGCTTATCTGTCTTTATAGTTCAAATGGTCTTACTTATCTTAGTTTATTTGATTTGCTCTATGGGTGCTCATTTTTATCTATGTCATAGATGCCTTAGAAAACTTATGCTACTTGGTTGATGAAATCAAGAAAAGAAATATTGAATCTAAGTTTGTTCTCTGTAAAAACTCCAAAATATACCCTAAACCTCTAAACTTAAAACTAAACTTAAACCCAAACCCTAAACAAATCTAAACCTAAACCCTAACCAAAATAAACCTATAAACCACAAACCTATCCTACACTAAACCAAACCAACCCTACCACAACCTAAACTCAACTAACCCTAAACTAATCCTAACCCAAACCATAAACCTATCCCCAATAACCCTAAACCCTAAACCCTAAACTTTGAATAAAGATGTCATTTCAAGTAGATCTAAAGAATGACCTAATCCAAACATAGTTATGGTAGCTAAAGAAAATTCCTTCAAGAGACTTTCCCTTGACTATTAGAGATTTGAATACCCTAAACCCTAAAAATCATATTATAATACCATATATTATGTATAATGTAGCATCATATATTTGAGCACATAGTGATATGTTTTGGATGTTATAAGATGTTTTGAAATGTTTTAGTATATTATGGTATTGTGCTATAGTCTATATTAATATAAATCATAAAAATATTGATTTAATCAAATAATGAAATTTGTTAAATTTGAAATTAATTAGATTGTAGTACCACCACTTGTACTAATAAGTAAGATTTTATGTTCAAAATAAATTTTATATGTTGTAGCATAGTATAGAATCATATATCATAATATATTATTCGCATTTTAATTCTTTTAGTATTTTATAATCATGCGTCGAGCCTACACTATAATTATTTATAAAATGTTGATTTAGACTTTAAAATGGTGGAATTTGGCCAAATTCATAATAGTAGAGCATGAAATCATAATATATTATTTCAATTTAAAATATGTAAGTGATATGACTAAAATATATAGTTTTTTATTGTTTAGACTAATTTAATGATTTTTTATCTTAAGCAATCCCTTGTGATGTGATATGCAAAATAATAAAATATAATATGTTATAGTGTATTATAATATAGAATGCCATAACATAGTGTAGCATCATGCATTATAGCATACTATTGTGGATTACTACTTGTTATGTAGCATATTTTAGTTTGTTACAGTATGATTTAGTAGAGTTCGTACTGGAATAATTCATAAAAATTCTTATTTATAGGCTGAGATGATGGGATTTGGCCAAAGTTAAGGTAAGCTTTAGGAAACACCATTGGGGTGTGCTATTGTGTCATTTAATCAAAAAAATAAAATTTTGCATCCAAAATAAATGTTCATTTTCAACCAAATTTTATAATTTTTTTCTTAAAGTGATTCATTTTATGGTGTAATGTAAGATAATATATTATATGAAAGCATATTAAAATATAATGTACATAACAAATAACTTCACATATATATATGAATGGTGGTGTTACTAAATGTTATTGTATATTTTAGTATGTTTTACTTTTATTATAATACATTGGGTCAAAACTCACAAAAATATTAATTTGAAGGTTGAGATAGAAGAATTTGGCCAAATTCATAGCACACACCAAAATTATGCTATTTTGTGCCATTTCTAATAGAAAAATAATAATTTTACATCCAAAATGAACATTATTCATATTTTGAGAAAATTTTGTTACTTTTTCCTTTTAAGTGATTCTAATGAATGTTTGACAATATATTATATTATAGAAAATTATAATATAACATCATATATCATAATATAACATAGTGTGTTAATTCTCACTATAATATGTTTAGCATGATATTGTATAGTTAGTTTGAGCACCACCACAAATCATAAAATGTTGATTACAATGCTAAGATGATGTAATTTGAATGAATACATTATTAAGCTTTTGGTTGAAGTATTAAAGGTGTGCATAAGAGAAGAAATAAGATTTGATGAGAATTCGATGTCAAGGACATCGAGGGAGATCTTATGGGATCACACATGTATTGGGCATGACATGTGAGGGGTCTTCGAGGGCATAGAAAGAAAATCTTGGGGATAAGGTTTGAATTTGATTTGATTATATGATTTGTGGAAAGAAGATCCATGGGATAAGAATCTATAATCCACTGGGATTAAGATGAATCGACTTTAATTTATTTTAATTGATGTGAAGGCATATCTATAGATATGGGCTCGAGGTTGGGGATGAACCTTAGGGAAGTAGGCTGCTATACTAGGGATTGGGATTTGAGTTTGATTTTATAAATTTATTTGGGGATGTATCTATTTGGGAATAAGAGTGTTGTTGGATTTTTTTATTTAGACTTTATTGAGAGAGTTGGTTTAATTTGGCTCCATTGGGGAGGTTGGTTTTTGAATTTGATTTGCTTGCTTGACTTGTTTATATATAATTTGGGGCTCCACCAGGGAAATCATATTGGGTTTAATTTAATCTGAGTTAATGTATGGACCCTGTCGATGTGTGATGGACCCACTGAGAAGGGGCTATATCAGCTTTGACTACCTATGTTTACAAATCCAAAGGGATAGTCTACTGCGGGGTAGAGCTAACCTAAGGGTTGCCTTTTGGTGAATGAATGTGTTAGGAAGAAGGTGTATACTTACATCTTCCAGTGAGGAACAACTAGGTGACTATTGGAAAACAACAAATCAACGACTAGGGACTATTGAGTGAATGCTTTGGGGACTTATGTCAACTCAAAAGTTGTGAGATTAATTTTATCTTAATTTCATGTGATTTGATATGAGTTATTTGGTTTAGTTTGATTTTGAATTGAGGTCATATCCGCTAGGGATGTGAGCTCGATCAAATTTGATAGATTTAATTTATGGACCATGTCGGTGTGCGATGGACCCACTAAGAAGAGGCTATATCGGACTTATCCTATCTCAGATTTACAAATCCAAAGGGATAGTCTACTGGCTGTGGGGTAGAGCTAGCCAACCTAAGATTGCCCTTTGTGCGGTAGGAAGAAGGAGCAGACTTACATCTTCTAAAGTAGAGAACAAATTGGGGTGACCTTGGCACAAACAAATCAGACTTAGGGGGTGATTCTTAAGTGAATGCATGGGGACTTATATCAACTCAAGAGTAGTGATTCTTATAGGGAGTTTCTTTGATTCTAAAGATAGGATGCTACTTCAAAATGTATTGCTAGGGGTGTCCTCCTAATCCACAAGTGAATATATATATTTTGTTTATATGTTTACATGGACCATGTTGGTGTACGAGGGACCACACAGAGAAAGGGCTATGTGGCATTAACCTATCTCAAATTTACTAGACAAGAGAATCATCTCATGGGTGGTTACTAGAAAGGGAAACTATCAATCTAGTAACCGGGTAGTGTATAAATGGGGTTGTAAGGATGTGATCTAAATATAGTGGAGGTGCTTAGGGCATTATCACGAGCCATGAAAGCCTATAGGTGTGGTGGCCAACTCAAGGAGAAAGCATAGACTTACATCCATGAGTGGTGTATCCTAAGGTGCGAGAACCAACCAACCTAAGGTGTATCCATCAACATGAGTGGAGTATCCATAAGTATAATGAGAACCAACCAACTAAGGTGTGCCCGTGTGCAATGATCAATCAGAAAGCATTTGGCTTACAACTTTCCAAAGGATAGTCTATCGTCGGTGGGACAGATGCTATCTAACATAGAGCGGCTACTAAGCAAGGATCCTTGAGGATAGACTGGACCCAAACTTGAAGCAGTTAGGAGTGAAGGAGCCATTAGGGGACTTATCCTAAACCTCAAATATACTCAACCTAGTTAGTGGATGAAGTCTAATCCAAGAAAAAAAGGGTAGAAACTCACATCCTCTTAAATGCAGCAAACATAAGATAGCTTACTGGCCACATAAGGCCTACCAAAGTAATAAGGTACTCATCGATGTGTAGTGGCCAAGTAAGGAAGGAAAGCATAATAGACTTACATCCTCCAAAGCAAGAAGATGACTGGGTGACACACTAGCAGGGTAGCACGTCAGCCCGACCTAGAGAAGCTACTGAGTTAGTGTCACTGGGGGCCTTATCTCAACTCAGAGTTTCTCAAGATAAAAGATATGCATTTGTTTTATATATTTATGAGTAGTTTATGTTTTTATTGTGTCGATGAAGGATAGGAAGCTGCTCAGGTTCTTTACACCTAACCCAAACACATCATGGCAGATTCGTAAACAAGAATACTTTCAACATGGAAGAGATTGAATTTGAAATTGAATTTTCATTGATGATAATTATTTTCAAACATGATTTATAATCTTTTAAGTAGTTGATTAGAAGCATTAGCTCTCCTTATGATTAATAAGCTGATAAGATCTTCTTGGTAGGCCTTGCTTATGGCAAAGGGCCTTCCCAAGTGGGTTCAAACTTGCCTCCCATCTTACGACAGGCAATAATCGGTCACCTTAGAACTAAAATAAGCTCTCCTACTAGAAAAGCTCTAAGATGAACTAACTTGTTGTGAGATTGAATTATTTTAGCTTTGTACAACTTGAGGTTTTGGCATGCCCGCTGGTGTCTCTCCTTTAAACCTTCAAGCTCTTCTAACCACAACTTGGCATTATGCTCTGTTGTGATCTTGCTACCCACAGCTATCCTAAGTGATGGGAGTTGGCTTTTAATGATAGAATGGCTTCAGACCCATACACTAAGGATAAAGGAGTAGACTAAGTTGGATATCTATATGTGGTGCAGTAGGCCAACAAGGCTTCAATTAACTGCTCATGCCACTCTAGCTTATTGTTGAGTGTCTTCTTTAGTATTTGGATGAGAGCATTGTTGAAGGCTTCTGGTAAGCTATTTTCCCTTAGGTAGTTGATGGTAGAATATCTCTAATCTATGATGTGTTTCCAAGAAAAGTTGTTGATCTCCGTGCTCTTGAATGCAATAATATTAATAAATATAATTCATCGAGACACTCCAAACCTATATACGATATGGTTCCTAAAAAAATTGCACATGTCAACTGACCTCTCTAAGAAGAATGCCCCATTTAGAAAAGTATTCAGTAGTAGCTAAGATGAACTGATGACCCTTGGAATAAGGAGGATCAATCGGACCCACTATGTTTGTACCCCCAACACTCGAATGGTCATTAGACCAATGTAGGATGTAGAATATTGGATGGTTGGTGTAGGACCACACTGTGTATTTGACATTGGTGGCATCACCTTGTCATATCCATGCAATCTTTGATCATCAATGGCTAACAGTACCCTAGTCTCTTGATCTTGGCTTTCATCTTCAGACTAGATTTGTTGGCTCCACATAATCTTGAGTGTACCTCAGTCATAATCTTATGGGTTTCGTGGTTGTCTAAATAACGTAATCACATATGATCGAAAGACTGTCAGGATAAGAAACATCCACAAGAGCGTATGAAAGTGCTCTATGCTTCATCTGATGGGATTGGGACTTCTCTTGAGGTAGTTTGCCTTTATTTAGGTAATCCATGAATGGTTGCCTCCAATCTAACTCCTCATCCTTCTTGTCAAAGGAAACCTCCCCTTCAAGAGAGTACTTTTTGATGAGTTTAATATCAATAAAGGATGAGACTTGTCTATTTTGGACCTTTATGGATATGAACTCATCCTTTAGACATACCAACTCCTTGGCAAGCTTGCCTAAAGCATACACTACGGCATTCTCTCCTCGAGGAATGTTAAAAATGGTAACCTCTAGGATTTGGGGCAATAAATCCATTGTGTACTTGTGGTAGTGATGAAGCTTAGGTTTTATAACCTTATAGGACCCAATGATTTGGTTGATAACTAGCTGAGAATCCCCAAAGATGTTGATGTTTTGGATGCTTAGAGTAATAGCTAACTCCAGACTGGCAATCAGAGCCTCATATTGGCCTTCATTGTGCAAAGGATTGGGATGATATGAAAATCACATCATGGTCTAGAGTTAAGAGAACTATTCCTATCCCTGCCTTTCTTGGAATAGTAGATTATGGTTCTTCTCCTCTTTGAGAGGAAGCCGCACCATCAAAGTACATCTCTTAGCAGTGAATGCTAGTATCCCCTAAGTTCATGATTTATTCATCGGAGTGATCATAACTAAATAGAGAGTTAGCACGAAGTGGGTGTGTGCTAAGAAATCTGCTAGCATTTGTCCTTTCACTGCATGGAGGGGTACGAAGGTAATGTTAAACTATGAGAGGATCATGGACTATCGTGCCAACTATTGGGATAGCATCGACCATGTCATGAGATACTATGGATGAATCCTAGAGATTAAGTTCACTTTATGAGGAAGCATGTAGTGCTGTAGCTTTTGGGATGCAAAGATTAAAGCTAGGCAATGCTTCTAAATGGGTGGATAAGTAGTCTTTGCAGGGATTAGATGATGACTGAGGTAGTGTAGTGCATTTTCCTTCCCTTTATCATTGTCTTGGGCCAACAAAGCACCAAGGGAGTAATCTATTGCAACAGTGTAAAGTATGAGTGGCTTGGCGGATAGGGCTGAACCAGTTATCGGTAATGCTTGATGTCTTCGAAGGAATGCTCACACTTATCACTCCACTTGAACTTGGAATCCTTTTTGACAAGTGTTGAGAATGGCTGACATCTTTTTGATAGGTGGATATAAAGCATCTTAGATATGCCAACCACCCTTGGAATGATCTGAGTTGAGTTAAACTTTTAGGGGGTGGCATTTCCAACATCGCCTTGATCTTCTCTGAATCAATTTCAACAAACCTAAGAAATTTCCCTAAAGCTACTTTGAATGCACACTTCAGGGGGTTCATTTTAAGGTTAAATTGTCTTAACTGTTTGAAAATTACTCTCAAGTCAAACAGATGGTCTTCCTTTTCTCTACTTTTGACCACAAGATCATCAACATAGCACTCAACTTGATGATGAATGAGTTCATTGAAGATTCGAGTGATAGCTAGTTGGTATGTAGCATCAACATTTTTAAGGCTAAAGGGCATGACCTTATAGTAATAGATTCCAATCAGAGTTCTAAAAGTAGTGCTTCTTTCATCTTCAGGGGCTATCTTTATTTGGTTATATCTAGATGAGCCATCCATGAAAGAGAAGACTGCATGAGATGAGGCAATGTCCATTATCATCTTTATGATTGGTAGTAGAAATTCATCTTTTGGACATGCCTTATTTAAATTCCTAAAATTGCCGCATATGTGAATTTGACCATTCTTTTTCTTAACTAAGATGATGCTAGCTAACCATTTAGGGTATTTTTCATCCCAGATGAAGCCAACATTGGTCAATTTCTTAACCTCATAAATGACCTATTATTCTATGTCTAATCGCATGCATCTAGGAGCTTGCTTGATAGGGTTAGCCGTAGGCTCTTTTGCTAGTTTATGGACTACGTAGAGCCAATCTAGGTATCTCTTCATAACTCCATGCAAAGTAGTCCTTAAACTCTATGAATAGTCTAAAAAAGTCATTAGTTTTAATTTCATTCAATAAAGACCTTATGTATGTCAGGCATGAATCTTCTTCAGTTCTAAGTTGATTTCCTTGAGCTCATCCATGGTTGACTTGATCTCTTCTTTGAACTCTGGCAGTGCATCTTTGACTTCAAAATCATCTGGATTATCTAAAGTTTCTAAGCACATATCCTCATATGAGTTAATGTGATTTGAAAAGAACCTATCAGATTCGAAATGATTGGTGATGACTAAGCAGTAATCGCCAACATCGATTGGACCCACTATACCGAATCCTAGTCTTAGTCTTGATTGAGAGCTTTTGCATTTATTCTTTCATATTCTTTCAAAGTAGTCTAACCTATGCTTTGACCAAGTATGTGGGATTAACCCTTTCTTTGCTAAATTATGAACCCAAAGCAAGTACTAATCAAAAGATAATTCTATTAAATTATTATATGAATCATCCTCAAGTTCTACATCAACTTCTTGACTTGAGGATTATGCTCTCAGAAAGAACCTCTGAGTCATCACACCTATGGATGACTTAGAAGCTCCATTAACTACCAAACCCTTAGGTTTTTGAGAGAAAAATGGGGTTAGAGCTATGGTTTTCAATCGATGCCTAAATGTTTCATATATAGACTTGAATAAACTTATGATTTGCTTTGGAGCCTGGTCATCATCGCTATTTGGCTAAAGTGCCACCTCCAAGGGAATCTACTATTGAGAAGAGTCGGGGTGTTAACCATATTTACTTCCAATAAACTTGATTTTCTTATATGGATAATGAGTTTTATTGGATATATCTTCTGTGAATCGCCCAAACCCATGTGAATTGTGGAATCTAATGTTGGCTCCTCTTTCCTCCAAGTCTATTTTCGCTCTTATTTTATTTCTTTTTCTTTTATTTCTAAACTTTGGTGAATAGACTTGTTAATTTTGAGGGAGGTAGTAAGTCGCATCTTCATATATGTCCACCTCATGAACTGTAAATGACTTGAGACCTCCTTTGACAAAGTAGATGATCCCACCTCTCACAAATTTCATACACTAATGTAGAGAGGATGGAACTATGTTATTCTCATGTATCCATGGTCTCCCAAGCAAAGTGTTGAAAGATGTATCCGAGTCTATAATGTGAAACTTGGCTTCGATCTTCCAATCATCTATCTCTAAGGGCAACACTATGGAGCCTAAAGCCTGTTGACCTCACTTTTGGAGTGCGGATTCAATCTTCCCATCTTAGACTTGGGAGACTTCTAGATACTAAGACTTCCCTAGTCATAAGACATTTTTAACAATTAGGTAAACACTTAACCTAAGCCTAAAGACTTAGAAGGGTTAACCATAGGGTTAGGTTATGAGAATAGGATAATCCACCTACTCTACAACCCAAATCCAATCCATGTTCACCTTCTCAAACCAAACATCAAGTTCAATTCAAATATTAAATTCAAATCCATATCCAAACCCAAATTCCAAAACCAAATGATTGAAGCCCATGATCAAATCCAAACTTGAAACCCTTCCTAAGCCATATGACCTATCCCACGGACTTAGCCAAATCATAATTTAAATCAATCCAAAATTAATTGATTATCTCATAATCAATTTATATCTTCAATCATCTTCCTAAATATAAATCGAATCTACATTCAAATGATTAAAACTAAATAAAATTAAATCAAATTAAATCGAAACCCTTCCTAAGCCATATGACCTATCCCGTGGACTTAGCCAAATCTTAATCCAAATCAAGTCAAACTCAATTTATTTTCTCATAAATAAATCATGTTTTCAATCATGTTCACAAATTTATATGAAATATACATTTAAATCATCAAAATTAAATCAAACCAAATCAAAATCCAAACTTAAGCCACATGACTCAACTCCATGGACTTAGCCAAATTCCTTCATTCTAAAACCCAAATTCAATTGATTTTCTCATAATTCAATCATACCTTCAATCATATTCACAAATTTAAATGAAATCTACAATCATCAAGCCAAACAAAAATTAACCCAAATCAAACCCAACTTAACCCTTTTAACTTGAAATGTTCAAATGAACCAAAACCCATTTGAACCCAAGCCAATTACAATTGAATTTATATATCAATCCCAAATCCATATATAAACTCAACTAAATCAAACTCAACCCAAAATCAAACCAACTAAATTGAATTGGTCCACTTGACCCAAAGTGGCCAATTGACCTATTTGAGCGAAGTTGTAATCCCACCCAAATTAGATTGAACCAAGCCCATCAAAACCTCCTATCATGATTGTTGATCACCCTAGGTTGATCAATTGTCAAAAATTGGGTCAAACTAAGTCAACTTGGTCATTTTACCAAGTCAACCCCTAAACTCATATGGACCCAAACTAGCCAAATTGTAACCTAAGATTCAAATTCCTTGAAACCAATGATTCATACCAAATCAAAATCAATATTTGAATATGACTTGATCTTCAATTGAGTGAAACCAAACCCAGTTGGCCCTCTTGACCCAAGTTGACCCAAATTGACCTAAAAGACCAAATTGGGTCAAATCAAAATATAAACCAAATTGATTGCAACCAATGGATAAAGTTCATTCTAAATTAATTGTTGACTTTGACCAAAGCCATGATTGGACCCAATTGAACCCAATTGACCTACTTAGCCCAAATTGACCTAAATGTTCAAGTTGGCCTAAATAAAACCAAATCCAAAGTAATTGAAATCAAAGTCTACAATAATATTCTATTAGTCAACTAAACCAAAACCAACACCCAACCTAAGCCAATTTGGCTAATTTGGTCAAATTAGTCAACTTAAGATGGCATGTTATTTCAGTATGGTTCGCATTTCATCATCAGGTTGCACCACTTAAGAATGTAATCAATAAGGGACTCGTTGAGTTTTTGTTTCTATATAATGAGGTCACCTACAATCACCCTTTGTTGAGCTCTAGCAAATCCCTTGATGAAAAGGTGCTCCAACTTAGCAAAAGTCTTCACCAGCTGGAGGTTCAACACTAATCAAATGCAACACACTGGACTCTACTAATGAAAGGAGGAAGAGGTGCATTACTACCGATGTTGCAACAACTCTCAAGTGCAATGTGTTATCTGGGTTCCCACTGCCATCAAAGATCTTGAAGGATGGTGGCACCAAACCCTAAATAAAATAAAAACTAAATAAAAACCTAAACCTAAAAATAAACTTAAAAATAAAACCTAAAAATAAAAAAAAACATAAAACATAAACCCTAAACTAAAAAAAAACCTTGACCTAAAATAAACAAAATAAAATAAATTTAAACCTAAACTAAAATAAACTAAACTAAAAAAAATAAAACCTAAACCTAAACCTAAACCCTAAACAAAACAAAATAAAATAAAACTAAAAATAAACCTAAACCTAAACTAAAAAAAAACCTAAAAATTAACCAAAAGTAAAACCCTAAAACCTAAACAAAAAATAAAATAAAATAAAACTTAAAAATAAAAAATAAAAAATAAAACCTAAACTTAAAAAATAAAATAAAAATAAAACTAAACTAAAAAATAAACATAAACCTAAACCTAAAAATATAAGATAAATAAAACAAAAAATAAATTTAAATAAAATAAAAATAAATCTAAAATAAATAAAACAAAATAAACTAAAATAAATAAAATAATAAATGAAGACCTGGGTTTGATTTAAAAAACCCATCCACCCCTAAACCATAAATCTTAAACCCTAAACTCTAAACACTAAACTGATTAATGACCCCACCATTTCTCCCTAAAACCCTCCTCCCTGACCCTATAAACCTAAAGCTGGGCTAAAGCTCCACTAAATAACCCTAACTGACTAAACCTAAAGCTACACTACCACTGGGCCACAGGCCACCTAATAGACCACTAAATTAAACCACAACCCTAAGCCAAACTTCTTAGGCTAAACTAAAATAAAATAATAAATAATAAATAAAATAAAAATAAATAAAATGAACTAAACCTAAAGAAATAAAATAAAAACCTAAACTTAAAAAATAAAAAGTAAACCTTAAAAAAAAATAAAATAAAATAAAACTACAAAAAAATAAACCTAAACCTAAAAAATAAAAATAAAATAGATAAACTAATCTAAATAAATAAAAATAAACCTAAATAAATAAAATAAAATAAACTAAAATAAATAAAAAATAAACTAAATAAACTGCTACTGGGTTTACTTAATTTTAAAAAAGATAAACTAACCCTAAAACAAAACCATAAAAAACCCTAAACTCTAAACCCTAACCTTAAACCCATAACCCTAAAAGCATAAACCCTAAAACCCTAAACCCTAAATAAACCTTAAACCTACCCACAAACCTGACCCTAAACCTAAACTAAAAGTAACTAAATAAATTAAAAAATAAACTATACCCTAAAATCTAATAACCTAAACCTAAACCTAAACCTAAACCATAAGAATTGGCAAAACCTTGATGGCAAGAACATCACCATCAACCAGGCTTAGTCTAGATCTGGTGGTGGAGGCAAAGGCGGAGGCGACAGTTATCATAGTGGTGGTGGGGGATTTAGAGGTACTAGTGGATATGGAGGCTGGGACTCTGGTATTGGAGGAGAAAAGTCAAAGGTTACAGTGGTTGGCGAGGAGTGATCAGATATGATGGTGGATCTGCTACTGAGAGGTGGTTCGATGGCAACTATAAACTAAAGAGCGATCATCAATGGGCGTGTCTTTACAGTAAAGATGGTTCTAGTTATCTAAGGTTTTTTATTTGCACTATGCGTGCTCATTTTTTATCTATGTTGTCTCTTATGTCTTAGAAAATTTGTGTTTTACTTGGTTGATGAAATCGAAAAGAAGAAATGTTGAATCTGAATTTATTCTCTATTAAAAAAAATGAAAAACCCTAAATCCTAAACTAAAAAAACTAAAAAACCCTAAACCCTAAACCTAAAAACCCACAAACCTTGAACCCTAAACTCTAAAGCCTAAACCACAAAACCTAAACCCCAATAAACCTAAACCCTAAACCCAAAAAAACACATTTCCAGACCACAACTAAACCCTAAACCTTAAAAGGCTAAAAACCAAAACTAAAATAAATAAACTTAAAATAAATAAATTAAACTAAATAAAAAAATAAACCTAAATCAAAATAAAAAATAAAATAAACTAAAATAAAAAGAATAAACTAAATAAATTTATACCTACCACTTGACATAATTTACAAATAAATAAAACTAAAATAAAACTCTAAACCCTAAACCTAAATCCCAAAGCCTAAAACTACAACCCAAAACCCTAAACCATGGAAACCAACCCTAAACCCTAAACCCTAAAAATCCCTAAACCCAAAAACCTAAAACATGACTAACCTAAATAAAACCTAAAAGTAAAATAAATAAAAAAAACCTAAATAAATAAAATAAAAACCTAAATTAAACTTAAACCTAAATGAAACTAAACCTAAAAAATAAAATAAAATAAAAAAATAAAACTAAACTATAAAATAAATAAATACCTAAACTAAACTAAAAATAAAATAAACCTAAAATAAAAACTAAATAAAATAAAAACTAAATAAAAATAAATAAAATAAACTTAAAATACAAAATCAAAACTAAATTAAAAACCTAAACTTAAAATATAAACAAAAAAAAACTTAAAATAAATAAATAAATAACCTAAACCATAAAATAAAATAAAATAATAAAATAAACCTAAAATAACCTAAAATAATCTATACAAAATAAATAAAACTAAACCTAAACTTAAACTCTAAAATAAAATAAAAAATAAACTAAAACTAAATCTAAACTAAAAAAAAATAAATCCTAAAATAAACCTAAAATAAAACCTAAAACCTAAACTTAAATAAATAAAATAAAAACTTAAACTTAAACCTAAATAAAAAAAAATAACTTAAACCAAAATAAAATAAAAATAAAACTCATTAAAAATAAACATAAACCTAAACCTAAAATAAAAAAAATCTAAACTTAAATAAATAAACCTATAATAAATAAAATAAAATAAATTAAAATAAAAAATAAACCTAAATAAAAATTAAAACTAAAATAAACTAAAATAAATAAAAAATAAACTAAATGAACTAAAAAAAACTACACTACTGTTTACCAATTTAAAAAAGAACCCTAAAAACCCTAAACCCTAAACCTAAAATAAACCCTAAACTCAAACCCACAAACTAAGCTAAACCAGATTAAATTTACAACCCTAAACCATAAACCCAAAATAACCTAAATCTAAACCCTAAACTCTAAACCCCAATCATAAAATAAACCTGAATCTTAAATCACAAACCCAAACCATAAACCCTAAACCTAAACCCTAAACCCTAAATCTAAACCCAAAAATAGACAAAACCCAAAAGACTAATTCAGGCCAAAACCTAAATTAAACCTAAATAAAAAGCTAAAACCTAAACTAAAATAAATAAACCTATAATAAATAAACCAAATATAAAAAAATAAAAATAAACCTAAAATAATAAAAGATAAAATAAATAAAAATAAATAAAGAAAAGATAAACTTAAACCTGCACATAATTTAAAAAAATAAATAAATAAAAACCTAATCCTACTAAACACTAAACCTAAAATACCTAACCACCCAACCCAAAACCCTAAACCCTAAGCCCTAATCCTAAACCCTAAAATAAAAACCTAAAACCTAAAACTAAAAATAAACTAAATAAAATAAAGAATAAAAATAAATAAAAAAATAAGATAAAAATAAACTACCTAAACCTAAACCTAAACCTAAAATAAAATAATAAAAAAAATAAAACTAAAAATAAATAAAACTTAAACTAAACTAAAAACATAAAATAAACCTAAATATAAAACCTAAATAAAATAAAAACAAAATAAAAATTAAAAATAAAAACCTAAAAATAAAATAAAATAAAAACTAAATAAATCTAAACCAAAATAAAAACCTAAAAATAAAACCTAAAACTTTAAAAAAAACTCTAAACCTAAACTAAAATTAACTAAACTAAAATAAATAAAACATAAACCTAAAATAAACTAAACTTAAACCCTAAACTAAATAAAATAAAATAAACTAAAATAAAGCCTAAACCTAAACTAGAAAATTAAACCTAAAATAAAAAAATAAAACCTAAAACATAAAAAAAATAAAAAATAAAACCTAAACCTAAACCTAAAATTAAAAATAAAACCTAAACTTAAAAATAAAATAAAAATTAAACTAAATAAAAAAATAAACATAATTCTACACTTAAACCTAAAAATAAACTAAAAAAACTTAAACTTAAATAATAAACTAAAATAAACTAAATAAAAATAAAAATAAACTAAATATAAATTAAAATTAAAATAGATAAAATAAATAAAAATTAAAATAAATAAACAAAAAAAACATCAACTATCGGTTTACTAATTTTTTTTAAAAACCCTAAACGTTAAACTAAATCTACCAACCCACTAAACCACAAACTACCCTCAACTTAAAACCTCACCCTAAAAACTAATCCACAAATCTTACCTAAACACTAAACCCCAACTAACCTAAACTAAATCCTAAACAAACCCTGACTAAAACTCCTAACCCCAAACCTCTAACCCTGGGACCACAAAACTGGCCTAACCTACCATAAAACTCTAACTAACCATATCTTTAAACTAGGCCTAAACTAAACTACTAAAACAAAACCCTAAAGCCAAACCATAACCTAAACCCTAAAAACTGAGCCAAAACCAAACCCTAAACCCTAAAACTTAAACCACTAAACTAAACCTAAAATAAAATGAAATAAATAAGACCTGATCCTAAATAAAATGGAAAAATAAAATAAAATAAAATCATAAACTAAACCTAAACCTAAACCTAAAATAATAATAATAAATAAATAAACCTAAAGCTAAAATATAAAAACTAAGAATAAAACCTAAATAAAATAAAACTAAAAATAAAAAAATAAAACTTAAAATAAATAAAATAAAAGCCTAAACCTAAAATAAACCTAAAATAAAAAATAAATAAAAATAAACCAACCCAATTTAAAACCTAAACCCGGTTTGATTAAAACCTAAAATTAACTAAACCTCTTGCAACCCTGGCCCTGACCTAAACCCTACCCTAAATAACCTCCTAAACCTAAATTAACTAATTAAACCTAAACCAAAACCCCACTCCACAAACCCTCCCTAATCTACCATAACCCAAACTGAACCCTACTACTCCTAAATAACCCTACCACTAAATTTAATGACTCTACCCTCTACCTACCCTACTCTAAACCCTAAATAATACCACCCTAAATTCCACCCTTGCCTTAAACCCATCCTAAACCCTAAACCCTAAAACCCTATCCTAATCCTCCACAAAACTATCAAAAAACCCAATCTCTCTCAGCTCCCTCTAGCAATTTTGTGGCAATTTTTTGTTCCCGTGATATTCTTTGTGGTTTGGCGCATTTTGACCTCGGCTATTTAATTCCTTATTTTGCTTCTTAGCTTATGTGATTAGATGGTTCTATGGTGGAGCGCTCTCGCACAACCAAGTCATCCTCTAGATGCGACTTTAACCTTAGACCCAAAAGGTACTGGATCAGATTGCAGTTAATGCTTCTTTGTCAAGTCCTTTAAGGACTCTCTAGTAGATCCCTTGCTAATGCCTCGGTTAATTTAATTTCAACATCCTTTCATGGATTTGCGTCATGTGTTGATTGATGTGGAGAATTATTAGCCTTTTGAGTTCTCTTTGGTTGGTAAATTCTCTTTTCTCTAGATAATATCGATCTTTCTTCCATAGCTTAAAGCTTTGAGTCTTCATTGGGTGATTGATCCTCGACACATCCTCATTCAATTATCAAATGATTTAGATTATTCTTCTTTCGTGCTCTATTTTGTGTATAATTATCAAATGGGCTCTTGAAATGGTCACCCCTTTTTGATGTCAAAGAAGAATCCCCTATTGTTCCTTTATGGCTTGCTTTCCCCAACATGAGAATTCACTATGTTACTCATTAATTTTTGTTTACGGTTGGGGCTCTATTTGGCAGACCCCTTCAAATTGATCAAGCCACTGCCACTAGATCTCGATCATATGTTGCACGCATCTTGGTTGAGATTGACATTACCAAAAAATACCCCAAAGAAGTTTGGATTGGTTCAAAAATTGGATATAACAAAGTTGAATTTGAAAATTTCCCCATCTTTTGTTCTCCTTGTAAGATCCATGGCCATGATCACTCAATGCTTTGTGTTACACCCTAACCTTAAAAGAATATCACATGACTAATACCTCTCTTGGAACAGGGAAAACTAATAAGTTAGCTTATGTGCCTAAAGCTACTCATAATGGAATTCATCCTCCTACACCTACTCCTTTATTACCTACTGATTTGTCAAATGAAAAACATTATGAGCTAGGTATACATACTACTATTGAGTGTATGTGTGATAACTTACCTAACTACTCCTACTTGCAATAATTTGGCTTCTCATGACAAACCTTTGCTTAATTTGAATCTTAATGACAATCTGAATGGAAATCTTATATTGGATCAAAATAATGTTGATCCTTTAGTGTCAGAACAAAATCTGAATATGCATCATGGAAATGAAAATGTTATTTGTACTATTAATGGTGCAAGAACCTCCTCCTCTACTTCTCTATAGAGTGATACTCAAGCTATCCAAATTTCTCATTCTAACTCTGATACTGAAGAAGGAGAAATCACCACTACTAAACTATTGACTGATACTGCTCTTATTCTGGATAATAAAAACCAATCCCTTTTTGATGGAGATACTTTAGATTTTGATAGACCTTTCCAAACTATTATTAAAAAAAAATCTTATAAAGCCAAAATGACTAATAATAACTTCACTAGAACCACACGTTCTTCCCTTACATCTCATAAATAATTATGTCCTCCTCTCTTCCTTTTTCCATTTTCTTTTTTTATCTTTTCTTTTTAGATTTATTATTATGATAAATTTTTTTATTTGGAATATCAGGGTTGTGGGACACTCTCCTCAGGTGTTAGGAGCTCATAACATCAAACTTCTTGTTATTATTGAGCCTTTCATTAACTCTTCCAAAATTGCCCATGTTGCTTAAACTTGGATTTCAAAATTTCTTTTTCAATCTTAATAATAAAATTTGGTGTTTTTTTGGAATAATTCAATCACCATTTCCATCATTGATGATCTTGATCAATTGGTTAATGTCAAAATCTCATTAGGTGACTTTTTTGGCTTTTGGTTCCTTTATCTATGCTTCTTGTAATAGAGCCGGTAGGAACATCCTTTGGAATCATTTAAGAACCTTCACCTCCTCAGTTAACCTTCCTTGGTTGGTTGGGGGTGATTTCAACACTATCATTGCTTCTTCGAAAAGGAGGGGAGGATGTTCTCCTAACCTTCATTCCATGGAAGACTTCTCTAATATGATCCTAGATTATAATCTGATTGACATTGGTTTTGGTGTCGATTACATGTGGTATAACTCTAGACTTTGGTCTTGTGGCGGACCCTCTTTAATTCTCTTTGGATTAATCAATGGCCTCTTACTTTGAGTAGAACTTTGTCATGCCCTCTTTTGATCTCTATCAAAACTCCCCCACTAACCCTTCTACTCCCTCATCTTTTTATTTCCAAAATATGTGGACCCAACATGGTGATTTCACTAATGTTGTTTTCACTAATTAGATGGCTCACGTTCACCCGGATAATTCTGTTAAAGGCATGATTCGGCTTTGGCTTAAGCTCAAGAGGCTTAAACAAAACCTCAATTGGTGGAACAAGCATATTTTTAAAAATCTCTTTACCAATCTTAAAGCTATGGAGCAAGTGGTTTGTTCTCTTGAAGAGGTCTTAAGCGACTGGTAAGCTTGATGAGTTGAGCATTGCCAAAGATAGTTTGATTAATTACCAAAATATGGAGGAAACCTATTGGCATCAAAGTTTAGCAAATATATTGTGATGCGAAACACTAGGTACTTTCATGCTATTTGCAATAAATGAAAAGCTCTAAACTCGATTAAGAAAATTAAGAACCCTAATGATGGCTGGATAACTGATAATAATGAAATTAAGGAATCTATCATTCATCATTTTCAAAATTTATTAAATTCTAATCCTTTGTTAGATACGCCCTCCAACACTCATCTTATCTCTTCTATGATTACCAATGAGGATAACCATTTGCTCACTATGCATCCCTCGGAAGTGGAGATTAGTAGTACTCTCAATAGCATGAACGATTATTCTTGGTCACGATGGTTTTTGACTCATTTCTTTCAGCATTGTTGGCCTTTTATTAAATTTGATCTTGTTAATGTTGATTTCTTTGATGGCTCTATTCCCAAAATTTTTCAAGTACTTCTATTGTCCTTATTCCCAAAACCATCAATCCACATCTTGGGGCAATTTTAGACCTATTAGTCTTTGTACCTTTTTCCAAAACTCATTGCTAAATTAATTAATAATAGGATTATGCTCCATAAAATCATCTCCCTAACCAAAATGGTTTTAAAAAAAAATAGGGCCATATCTGATAATATTCTTCTCGCTCAAGAGCTGGTTCATGACATTGATGTTTCTTCCAGAGGAGGTAATATGCTTTTCAAACTGGACATCTCTAAAGCCTTTGACAACCTCTCATGGGATTTCCTTTTTCAAATCTTACATTTGTTTGGTTTCTCTGATAACTTTATCGGGCTTATAAAAAGTTGTATCACTAACGTCTGGTTTTCTATCATCTTAAATGGTGACTCCCTTGGTTTTTTTTCTTCGAGCCATGGTTTGCGTCAAGGTGACCCTCTTTCTCCTTCTCTTTTATCATTCTTTGTTGAATATCTTTTGAAGCCTCAATGATCTTTTCATCAAAACTAACATGGTTTTAAAACTCATGGTGGTTTCCCTTTCTCATCTTAGCTTTCGATGATTTTATAATCTTCTATAATGCCTCCTTCAACATGTTAAAACTATTAAGAATCTCTTAAATGATTTTGGCAAAGTTAGTGGTCTCTTCCTTAATGACAGAAAATCGTTTATTCCTCTAAGATTCCTCCCAATAGATTAAATCAAATCTCTAGAATTACTAATTTTAAGCAAAGTCAACTTCCCATTAATTATCTCGGGGCTCCACTTTTTAAAGGCCAGAAAAGATCTCATCTTTTTGATGACCTTATTCAAAAAAATTTCTAATAAAATTTCGGTTTGGGAATTTCATTTACTCTCTTTTGGTGGTAGGCTAACCTTGATTAAGAGCACTCTTAATTTCATGCCTTTATATCTCATCCAAACCATTGTCCGACCATCTAGCATCAGATTGAGCGTCTCCTAAAAAAATTTTTCTGGGGCTCCAATACCTCTTCTAAAAAAATGCACTTGACCTCTTGGTTTAAAAGTTGTGGCACTTTTAACGAAGGTGGTCTTGGTTGTAAATCCATAAAAGAAGATATCAATGCCTTTTCCTATAAACTCTGGAATTTTAGAGTAATCATAGTCTTTGGGCTAATTTCATGACTACTAAATATTGCGGGGTAAGCACCCCTCATTTGTCCCTTTAAGCCGGGTGACTCTCCTGTGTGGAAAAGACTTTGTTCTGTCAAATGGGATGCAGAATCCCTAATTTTTTGGGGCATTAACTCTGGCGCCTCTTTCTTTTGGCAAGATAACTGGAGTGGTTGTGGTTCAATTGATGACTTACTCTCCACCCATTCCACTTTCGCTATTAGAGTAAACTCTTTCTGGCATAATAATAAGTGGAACAATAGTAAGCTTACTGATTTTATCCCTTTTACTTTTTGGAATAGGGTTATTGCTATTCCTATCACTCCTCAAAATCAAGATCAGATTCTCTTTAAGCTCTCTCATAATAGTGATTTCAGCCTCAAAAATGTGTGGCTCCACATTAAAGATACTCATGATTCCTCCTATGTATTCCCCAAACTTTGGAATAACAATATCCTATTTATCTTTGTTCTTACTTGGCATTCTAAAAATTTTATCCCTGTTGATTCCTTGTTGTGGGGTAAAGGGTTCATTTACCCTAAATGTCAATGTTGTTTTCATATTGAGAATGTTAATCATGTTTTTGTTAATGGGGTCATTGCTTCTAAACTTTGGATTTGGTATGATGATCTTTTAACACAATTTCAATGGCTCTCTTACTTTATATCAACTTCTTGAAATCTATTTTGATAATACTATTAAAGGTCACATTAAAGTTATCATTGCTATCACTCTTATCTGGTTCATATGAATAGACCGTAATGATGCAAAAAATCGTGGGATCCCTATGAACCATGTGAGGATTATTGCTAGAACTAAAAATAAAATTCGTGACTTGTTTAAAGCCAATCTCATTTATTATAGACAATTCAAAGGTTATAAATTTGTGGCCAATAAACGGCATTAACTTGCGGATCAACCTTCTTGTCGAAATGACAAGATTGTCTATTGGAAAAACCTCTTGATCATATTATTAAAATCGATACATGGTCTCTCATAATGGCTCGTGTGGTGGCATTTTAGAACTCTAAGGGTATAGTCCTATGTGCTTTTGCTTATCCCTTTATTTCTTGCACTGTCCCTTTTTCTGAGCTTATGGCAGTCTTCAAAGCTCTTGAGATTTGCCTCCAAAATGGTTGGCTCAATATTTGGATTGAGGTGGATGATGTTCTGCTGATTAATCTTTTGACTTCCAGTAAGATGAGCAGCAGTGAATTGTACTACCTCGTCAAGCAAACTAGAGCTCTTCTTTCCCAACTGAATTTTAACATCACTCATGTCTGGCATGAAGGAAATGCTTGTGCTGACTACCTTGCCAATTCGGGTGCTAGATCCAATGGTATCATCTTCTTTGATCAACACACCTTACCCAAACACTTGCCTGGGATGGTTAACTTGGATAATTTTGGGTTTCCTTATCTTAGAACTTAATCTAAATTTTTGATGTTTACTATCCATTCATCTTATATATGTATGCTTCTTTATTTTTTGGCTCTCTGTTCCTTTTTTGTGCCTTTTGTGGATGCTTCACATGGATATTACTTGGTGTATGGATCTTTGTGTCATGCTTTGGTGTTTTAATAGCTCCTCCTTCATTTGGAGGCTCACTGCTTTTAGCATTTACATTGATAAAAGGATGTTGTTGAGCTATGTGCATATGGATAATCAGCATAGGAATTATGTTGAGCTATGTGTCAGCTGCTATTGGTTTTATAACACCAATCCTACTTGGGTTTTTTATACCAATGCTGGCTGCATTCCTAATCCTAGGGGGCTTAATCATTGCTGGATGGAGATATTTATTTTGATGGGTTTAGCTACTCCCATTAATTTCTACAATCTATTGTTTCTCAAAGATATTACTACTTGGAGCATCTTAGTTATCTATGTTGTTTCTATGCATTGTATTATTGTCCACTATGCTGGTTGCAATATTTATTTTGATGATTTACTGTTAGGTTGTTGGATTTTATCTGATAATGACTGCTGGATGGCTTTTGACATGCTGCTTGTCTCCCCTATTAGATCTTGGGTTACTGCCGATATTCTTCTTAACTCTAGATTGGAGCTAACGTTTCTCTTTTATTTCTGGGAGTTATCCTTTACTTTATTTTTCTGCATGAAGAGGCTTTTTGGCCTTTTTGTTGATATTTATCTTCTTGTCGTTGTCTTTATCGAACTGATCCCATTCAAGATGCTCTCTTTGAATCCATTTTTTGATTCTGCAGGGTCCCTTTGGTGGGATCTTATTATGGGAGCTTTCTTCTTTTCTTCCACCTGCTATGGCTATTTTTGCAAGTTTTCTTACGTGTCACGACCTCCTTACCCATTATGGCAGACTTATTATTGTGCAAAACTTTGATATTACTTCTTGGTTATCTTTATATGCTACTTTTACTTTGCATGGGTGGAATCTCTGGCATTTTGTTGTTTCTTTCTGCACTGTTTATTTTTTATCCTGGATGGAGTTTCTTTAGATTGTTTCTGGCTATTTTACCCAGGAGATCCTTTCTGTGCAGGATTTTTTTGAGATTGGGGCTTTGGTCAAGCTCTTTTACTGCTCTTGTCTGAAGATTAATTGTTTTTTGTTGGCTGTCTTCTCCTACTCCCTGCAGGAATGGATTTTCTTGTTGGCCTCTCTTTTTGGCTTTTACTATGTTTATCCTCTTTTCTTTGTTTTTCTTTTTGCTCTTGTTGCTAACACTTGGGATGTTGTTGGTCTTCCCTGCAGTTGTTTTCACTCTTTATGCTATGATGGGAACATGTAAATCTTGAAGATCATTCTTCTGTTCTGCTTGAATTTAATCAATGGTTTATTATATGCATAATTGGGTTATTGTCCAACCTACTGGTTATTATTGTCATTATCCTTGGAAAAATTGGCTTAATGTGACTAAGCAACCTGGTACTAAACTATTTTCTCTGAATGTGTCTTAGTAGATTGGCTTGTGGTGGGGAGCTGTTCATTACCTATCCCTCCCTATCTGCTACCTTCTCCTCATTCCTACTATTTTTTGTAACTAGATACTGAAGTTGGGGTTTCTGACTTTTGCTACTTGCTTTTAATTATTTTAACCCAAAGTAGGACTGCTATTGAGCACCAATTGGTTGCAACTTTCCTTATTGTGTTATTTTGCTATTTTTGATATCCCATGTCTACTCTAATATCTCTTTGCAGGAATGGAATTGTGTTATTCTTTTCAATGCTAGTCATTAGTTTTTTGGGTCCTCTTTACATATTGCTATTTTTGTGATTTATGGTTGTTTTTTTATTCATGATTTCCCAACTGTTTGTACTACTATCAGCTGGGCTATTTTTGATCACACATGATGTTGTTGTTTTCATCCTGGTTCTGTTTCCCATAGTCAGACTTCTTCTTTTTTATTATGGGATCCATTTTATGTTTTGTCTACTCTTAATGGCTTATCCTATGGTCAACTTGTTGATAACTTCTTTCTTAGTTGTTGGCTGATATGGCCCCTTGAGGCTACTGTCAATCTTACTTTTGGTCTTGTTTTCCATGCGAAGTTTGGAGTTACTCAATGGATTATCATTCGCATTTGTGAGGTTGTGGGTATTTCTCTTACTGGTGGGAATTACTTGAACTCATACATTCTCTATTTTATATCCTTTTTATTAAAATTTGCTTTTCCTAATGGGTGTAATAACTGTAACAATGTCCCCATTGTTGATTTTTTGAATTCTGAGTTCCTTGCCCATCAAGTTTTCTTTGTTTTTCTTTCTGTCTTTGCTGCTAACATCTGGGATATTGTTGGTCTTTCCTACTATTGTTTTCCCTCTCTATGCTATGATGGGAACATGCAAATCTTGAAGATCATTTTTCTGTTCTGCTTGAAATTAATCAATGGTTTATCTTATATGCATAATTGGGTTATTGGCCAACTTACTGGTTATTATTGTCATTATCCTTGGCAGAATTGGATTAAGGTGACTAAGCATCCGCACCGACCGATTGCTCAATGTCACTTACTGGATTGGCTTGTGGTGGGGAGCTATCCATTATCTATCCCTCCCTATCTTTATATATGCTTTTGGGTGGACTCTTGGCCAGCTTGTTGGTATTAACTGCCTTGTTTGTTGGCTGAACTGGATTAATACTCTTCATGCTGTCTCTGGGGTTTTGGTTTATTTTGTTCAGCAAGTCTCTATTGAAGTTGCTGATTGCTTGGTGGACTTTGCTTTGAACCCCCTTATTGGTTTATTTTATGCATATCATCGGAATTCATTGGTCTACCTTATCTGCTACTATTTTCTCCATCTTCTTTCAGTCAAACTTGTATCTATTGCATTGTTTATACTGGATGGGTGGAATTATGGCAAGCTAATTGGTTTTTGTTATTTTGGTTGTTTCTTGTCTTGGAGATTTACTGTCTTGGTTTATCAAGACACCTATGTTGGCTCCATCTTTGTTGGTTGTAGGACTTCAGGGTCCTATGTTATTTCTGACATTATTGTTGATTGTGATGGTTTTTGGTGATTTTTGTCTGAGTTGCTGCCTTCCAAATATCTATTTTTATGCTCTATCTATTTGGCTATTAACTATTGCCATGTCTACTCTGATTGAGAGGTTTTATGGCCAACTTGCTGTCCCTTCCTGTCTTGGATGTTGCTGTCTTAACTGTTGCTATCTTGGCTGGTTTTTGCCTTGGTTATCCACTGGCTTACTTTTCTAGATTCTAATGTTGATACTCATTTCAATCCATTTGTTGATTTTTCTTCTGGTGGGTTCCAATGTTGCATTAGCTTTGCTATTTTTTGAATGCCCGTATTTATGGGCTATTCATCTTCTGATTGTTGTGATCTGCATTACCTATTGTTGTCTCTATTCCCATCTTGATTCGGTTAGGTTTGTGCAGTCGTATGCGTTGTCTATTCTGAAAGAGTTGTATTATGGATAATTGCTGCCTTTTGCTGTCTTGTTCTATTGGTTGTTTGTAGATCTGGATTATCCAAATTTTGGTCCTGAATGCTGCTATTTGAGCTGTAGCTCTAAATGTCTTTACTTGGTGCTATTTTTGGTTGGTTGCAGTCCATTTCCTGTGTTGGGCTATGCTACCTTCCTTTACAATTGCTTTTTTCCAATTACTGATATGGATATTAAAAAGGGGGTTGTTTCCTGCCCTGAAAGATTCATTTATATATCATATGTTTGGGATGGTGTTAATTATAGGCTCATTGACTTGATTAGTAGGATTTCAGCAATTTGTCTCCTCCGATGTTTTCTTGTGGAGGGATTATATGCTGGTTTGCTTTCTTTTCTTGGATATGCCTTTTCATGAGGTTTTGGCTAAGATGGCTCATTCTCTTATGTTTATGTATTCTCATGTCGATGACTATATTGATGATACTTTTCTTGAATGGGACACCTTATCACTCGCCTTTTGCAATTTCCTCTCTATATTAGATATGATTTTGTTTAGGTTTGCGTAATAAAGCTCACAAGACTATCAACAAGGTGTTATCTCCTCACGTTTGTTGGCTATGATGATGTGATGATCTCACTCCCTTTTGGTTTGGTAGTAGCTCTTGTGATGTAACCCTTCAAGTTTGATACTCATATTTGCATCTCCGCCAACTTGGTGTGACTAAGCTCGAGCCTTCTATCACAATTCCTTACTATCATTCTTGATTATATTATTTTCATTTATCTTTTTTGCTTGTATTACCTTAACGTTTCTAATCTCTCTCATTATAATTTTATGATTCTCTTGTTCCAGTTTGCTCCATATTATCATGCATTCTCACATCCTCCAGAGCATTGGCCTTAATCTTCCTTTAGCTTACTATGTTAATCATCTTGTATCTTTTGATTGCTTTAATGTCTTCTTTTGCTTTTGGATGTACTTAGATATGCTCCTTAGTTATCTTTGAGTAGTTCTGAGTTTATCCCTTTAAGGACCTTATAACCCTCTTTTGTGGTAATAAAATACCCCTACATGGGGTTTCCCTAAAAAAAAAAAAATAAATCCCTAAACCCTAAACCCTAAACCCTAAAAATAAAAAAACCTAAACCTAAAGTAAATTAAACCTAAAAATAAAATAAATAAAAAACCTAACCCTAAATAAAATAAAATAATAAAATAAAATAAAAACCTAAACTAAAACCTAAACATAAACCTAAAAATAAAATAAATTAAAAAATTAAAAAAATATAATAAAAAATAAAAATTAACTAAAATAAAATAAATAAAAACCTAAACTAAACTAAAAAATTAAATAAATTAAAGAATAAAAAACCTAAATAAAATAAGAACTAAATGTAAAATTATAATAAAATAAAAACTAAATAAAAACCTAAACCTAAAAAATAAACCTAAAAATAAAACCTAAAAATAAATAAAAAATAAAACATAAACCCTAAACTAAAAAGAAAAACTAAACCTAAAATAAAAATAAAATAAATAAAATAAAATAAACTTGAACATACACTAAAATAAACTAAACAAAAATAAATAAAACCTAAACCTAAACCTAAAATAAACTAAACCTAAACCCTAAACTAAATAAAATAAAGCAAACTAAAAATAGACTTAGGCATAACTAAAAATTAAAACTAAAAATAAACCTAAAATAAAACATTAAAACCTAAACCCTAAACCCTAAACCCTAAAAAGCTAAAAACTTGAACCAAAACTAAATAAAACCTAAAAATAAAATAAATAAAAAATCTAAACAAAAATAAATTGAAAACTAAATAAAAACTTAAACCTAAAATATAAATCTAAAAACAATACATAAAAATAAATAAAAAATAAAACCTAAAATAAATAAAAAATAAAACCTAAACCTTAAACTAAATAAAAAAATCTAAACCTAAAATAAACAAAATAAAATAAACCTAAACCTAAGCTAAAATAAATAAAACCTAAACCTAAAATAAACTAAACCTAAACCCTAAACTAAATAAAATAAAATAAAGTAAAAATAAACCTAAACCTAAACTAAAAAAATAATAACCTTAAAATAAACCTAAAATAAAAACCTAAAATGTAAACCTAAAAAAATAAAATAAAAACCTAAACCTAAACCTAAAAAAAATAAAACCTTAACCTAAAAAAATAAAAAATAAATAAAACTAAACTAAAAAATAAACATAAACCTAAACTTAAACCTAAACCAAAAAAATAAAATAAAATAAAAAACCTAAACTAAAATAAATAAACCTAAAATAAATAAATAAACTAAATAAAAAAATAAACCTAAATAAAAATAAATTTATAAAATAAACTAAAATAAATAAAAAATAAACTAAATAACTAAAAAATCTATGACTACTGGTTTACCTAATTTTTAAAAAAAAACCCTAATCTTTAAACCCTAAACCCTAAACCCTAAACCAAATAAACTAACTCAACATAAACCTCCTAGATAACCCTAGAATCAAAACTATACCTAAACTCCTAAATCAACTCCTAAACTTAAGTCTAAACCTTAAACCCTAAACCTTAAACCTTAACTTTAATCTAACTCCTAAACCTAAACTCCTAAACCTTAAACCTAAACCTAAACTCTAAACTCCTAAACCCTAAACCTCCTAAACTAACCCTAAATCATAACTTAAACCCTAAAACCATAAACCATAAAGTTAAACTTAAACCTAAAAACCTAAACCCTAATAAACTAAACCCTAAACCCTAAACCCTAACCCTAAACACTAAATAATAAAACCCTAAACCCTAACACCCTGAACCTTAAATGATAAACCCTAAACCCTAACAACCTAAAAACCTAAACCTAAAGTAAATAAAACCTAAAAATAAAATAAATAAAAACCTAAACCTAAATAAAATAAATAATATAGAAACATAAACTAAAACCTAAACCTAAACCTAAAAATAAAATAAATAAAATAATAAAAAAAAAAAACTAAACTTAGATAAAAAATAAAATAAACCTAAAAATAAATAATCTAAATAAAATAAAAACAAACATAAATAAAAATAAAATAAACCTAAAATAAAACTAAAATAAAAACTAAATTAAAACCTAAACCTAAAAAATAAATAATAAATAAAACCCAAACCCTAAACTAAAAAGAAAAACTAAACCTAACATAAAAATAAAATAAACAAAATAAAATAAACCTAAACCTAAACTAAAATAAACTAAACTAAAATAAATAAAACCTAAACTTAAACCTAAAATAAACTAAACCTAAACTATAAACTAAATAAAATAAAATTAACTGAAAATAAACCTAAACCTAAACTAAAAATTAAAACCTAAAAATAAACCTAAGACCTAAAACATATACCCTAAATGCTAAAAACCTTAAAACCTAAACCTAAACTAAATAAAACCTAAAAATAAAATAAATAAATAAAATATTAAACAAAAATAAGATGAAAACTAAATGAAAAAACCTAAAATAAAATAAAATAAAAACTTAATAAAAACCTAAACCTAAAAATAAAACTTAAAAAACACTAAACTTTAAACCCTAAACCATAAACCCTAAATCCTAAACTCTAAACCCTAAACCTAAACCTAAACCTAAACCCAAATTTAAACTCTAAAACCCTAAACCCTAAACCTTAAACCCTAAATCATAATCCCTGTACCCTAAACCCTAAACCCTAACCCTAACCTTAAACACTAACCCTAACTCTAAACTCTAAAATTATAAACTCTAAACCATAAACTCTAAACTAAACTATACCCTAAACTAACCTTAAACCATAAACCATAAACCCTAAAACCCTAAATGCTAAAACCTAAACCCTAAACCCTGAAGCCTAAACCATAAACCCTAAACCCTAAATAAACCCTAAACCCTAAGCTAACCTAAACTTAAACCCTAAACCCTAAACCCTAAAACCCTTAACCCTAAATTCTAAACACTAAACTCTAAACCCTAAACCCTAAATACTAAATCCTAAACCCTAACCCTAAACTCTAAACCCTAAACAGTAAACCTAAAACCCTAAATCCTAAACCTTAAATCGTAAACCCTAAACCCTAAAAGCCTAGAAACCTAAACTTAAAGTAAATAAAACCTAAAAATAAATCAAAAACTTAAACCTAAAAAAATTAATAAAATAAAATAAATAAAAACCTAAACTAAACTAAAAATATAAAATAAACCTAAGAATAAAAAACCTAAATAAAATAAAAATTAAATGTAAAATAAAAATAAATAAAGCTAAAATAAAATAAAATAAAAATAAAAAAAACCTAAAACTAAAAAATAAATCTAAAAATAAATAAAAAATAAAACCTAAACCCTAAACTAAAAATAAAAACTAAACCTAAAATAAAAATAAAATAAACAAAATACAATAAACCTAAAACTAAACTAAAATAAACTAAACTAAAATAAATAAAACCTAAACCTAAACCTAAACTAAACCAAACCTAAACCCTAAACTAAATAAAATAAAATAAATTAAAAATAAACCTAAACCTAAACTAAAAAGTAAAACCTAAAAATAAACCTAAAATAAAAAGCTAAAACCTAAAACCTAAACCCTAAACCCTAAACCCTAAAAAGTTAGAAACCTAAACCTAAACTAAATAAAACTTAAAAATAAAATAAATAAAAAAAACCTAAAAATAAAATTCAAAATAAAATAAAATAAAAACATAAACAAAAAAACCTAAACCTAAACCTAAACCTAAAAAAGAAAATAAAATAAAAATAAAAATAAACCAAAAAAAATAAATAAAAAACCTAAACTAAATTAAAATTAGAAAACTTAAATAAAATAAAACTAAGCCTAAAATAAAAATAAAAAACCTAAAATAAATTAAAATAAAATAAAACTAAAAAAACCTAAACCTCAAAATAAACCTAAAAATAAATAATAAATAAAACCTAAACCCTAAACTAAAAAAAAATCTAAACCTAAAATAAAAATAAAATAAACCTAAACCTAAACTAAGATAAACTAAACTAAAATAAATAAAAAAAACCTAAAATAAACCTAAAATAAACCTAAACTAAATAAAATAAAATAAACTAAAAATAAACCTAAATCTAAACCAAAAGAATACATAAAAATAAACCTTAAATAAAAAACTTAAACCTAAACCTAAAAATAGAGAATAAAATCCTAAACATAAACCTAAAAATAAAAAATAAAACTTAAACCTAAAAAATAAAATAAAAATATAACTAAACTAAACCTAAACTTAAAAAATAAACTAAAATAAATAAAGATAAGATAAATAAAATAAACTAAATAGAAATAAAAAAAAACCTCAATAAAAAATAAAATAAAATAAACTAAATAAAACATTAACTAAATAAACTAAATAAACCTAAACCTACAAGTTTACTTAATTTAAGAAAATAAATAAATAAAATAATAAATAAATACCCTAAACCTACAACCATATACCCTAAACTCCAAACCCTCCTCCCCAAGCCTCTCTCTGTGATTTTGAATCCCTCTTGGTGGCGTCTCGACTTTGATTTTGTGGTTTGGCTTCGATTTTGACCATTTTAATTGCTTGAACGACATCTGGCCATTTGCGTGATGTTTTATCATTGACCATGGTTGTGGTGAGTTCTAGTCCTTAGGTTCCACCTAAAAATATGGATGTTTTGGCTAGGGCATCTGACATTTTTGGGGATTGGTGACCCCAATGCTGCATCTTCTACTAAATATTTTAAGGAAGCACTCTCTAGTAAGATTTCTCCCACTGTTGATTCGGTTAATCTCATTTCAATGTCTTTTAGAGGTTGGCCAGTCGTAATGTGCTCTGATGTGGATGTTGAAAAGTTGGCAAACCCTTTGAATTTTCTCTTATCAATAAATTTGCTTTGCATCATCCAAATTTGGATAAGATCCACTCTTTTTTCCATAATCTCAAGCTTATGGGTGCCTTCTCAATTGGTCTTATTGACCCTCAGCATATCCTGATTTAACTTTCTAATGATCCGATTATCCATGTATTTTTCATGCCATTCTTATTTCATCTTTAATTGTTAAATATGTTTGTTGAAGTGGTCACCCCTTTTGACATTAAAGAGGAATCTCCTATTGTCCCTATGTGGTTATCTCTTCCTAATATGCATTCATTTTTTTACCCACCATGTTTTTTTTGCTATCGGGCTTTATTTGGTCGCCTTTGCAACAATTGCGCCGAAATGATCTCGCCTTATGTGGCTCAGATCTTCATTGAATTAGACATAAAAAATACCCTAAAGAAGTTTGGATTGGCTCTAAAAAATATGGGTATTCACAAAAGGTTGAATTGGAGAACCTTTTAGTTTTTTGTTCCCACTATAAAATACATGGTCATGATAATTCAGAATGTTTTATTCTCCATCCCCACTTAAAAAAATGAATTCCTCCTAAGGAAAATGTTGTCTCTTCCCATAAGTCGATTCCTACTTATGTTCAGAAATTGGCCTCAGATCCTAAGGATGGTATGAAGCTGTTATTGAGGTTGATTCCTTGGATATCAAGGTTAATCCTGTTGAACATGTTTCAGCTTCTAATGTTAGTAGGGATTCGACCGATATTCAAAATGGGAAGGATGATTTACCTCTTATCCCTTCTTTGAATTTGAATATTTCTAATGTGGAGAATAATAAATTCTCTAAGTTATTAGAAGATGATTCTATTTCTTCTAATTATATTCCTGTATCTATGCTAGTTTTGATCGATGAAAATGAAGCTTTTAATGAGGATTTAAATGATGTTGAGCATGCTAAAAACATTTCTAATCCAGATTTTACTACTTGTCCTTTAAATGGTTCTAAAGCATCATCATCTCTCATTACTAAACTTGATATTCATGTTAATTGTACTTTTCAACTAAATATAGATTTGGAAGAAGGTGAACTCCCCTCCAAACACTTGGAGATTTCTCCTAAATCTATGGCCAATGTTACTAAATCTTACTTGGATGATGACTATAGGGGAAAAGAAAATGGCTTCCAAACTTATCATGCTAAAAAGAAAAAAATGTTAAAAATTTCCCACCCAAATTGTGCAAAAACACTTGATCTACAGCCCTCTCACACCTCTTAATTAACCTTGCTTAACCCTTTTTTATTTTCCTTATGTTTAATTTTCTTGTTTGAATGTTAGAGGGATCACTCTCTATTCATAATCATATTCAAAATCTTTATTCATAATATTTCTCTTCTTATTCTAGAGCCTCTTATTCATGCTAATAAAATTAACCATGTTGCTAGAATGATCGGTTTCAATAAATTTTTCTCTAATGTTAGTAATAGGATTTGGTATTTTTGGAATAATTTCATTGAGGTTTCTATTCTTGATGACTTTCATCAAGTTGTCAATGCTCAAATCTTTATGGTGATTATTATGTTTTGGGGTATTTTATTTATGCATCCTGTTATAGATCTAATAGAAATCTTCTTTAAGATAATTTAAGGGATTTTTCTACCTCTGTCAACAAACCAAGTTTATTGGTGGATATTTCAACAACATTTTGTTCTCATTTGAACAAAGTGGTGGTTGCTCTCCTAATATTCATTCCATGGAATATTTCTCCAATTTGACCCTTGATTGTAATTTGATTGATATTGGATTTAAGGGCTCTAATTATACTTGGAAAAACTCTAGACTTTGGCAATGATTGGGTTGTATTTTTTTAATAATCATTAGATTACTCAATGGCCTATTACTTCTATGGACCATTTAACCAAAACCTTGTTAGATCATGCTCCTCTTCTAGTTTCTATTAAAGATAATTCTAATAGACTTAAAACCCTCTCCTTTAGATTTCAAAACATGTGGATTCAACATATTGATTTTTTAATGTTGTGGCTAATAATTGGAAATCTCCTTTACATCCTAATTGATTATGGGGATGAATAAACTTTGGTTTAAACTTAAAAGACTTAAACAAAATTTGGGCTGGTGGAAAAAAGCATTCCTTAAAAAACCTTTCTACTAATATATATATGGAAAGATTGGTTTATGATCTTGAATTCTCTGTTATGTCTAATCCTTCTAAGATTATGACTTAACTGAGGGAAAGATAAACTTGTGAGCTTCAAAAAATATGAAAGAGACTTATTGGCATCAAAAAAGCTACTAGTAAACATATTGTGGATGGTGACATGAATAATAGGTATTTCCATGCTTTGGTTAATAAAAAGAGAGCTTTAAATAATATTCAAAAAAATAAAAATAATAATGGAGATTGGATTATGGATAATAATGATATTAAGGAATTAGTTATAAATTACTTTAGAAATATGATTTTTCTAATCGCACTTGATTCCTTCTATTATTATGAATGATGATAATGATTTGCTTACCATTATGCCTAATGAAGATAAAATTTTAAAAGTTCTGAATAGCATGAACATAGATTCTATTGTCCTGAGGATTTCACGCTCAATTTTTTTCAAAATGTTGCTTTATCATTAAAAATGATTTGATTGAGGTTGTGATTGATTTTTTTAATGGTAATTCTTTCTAGATATTTTCTACTACTTCTATTGTTCTCATATCTAAGAAAGATAATCCAGACTATTGGAGTGATTTTAGACCTATTGGTCTTTGCACATTCTTCAATAAGTTGATTTTCAAAATTCTTACCAACAAACTTAGTCCTTTACTTAATAGAATTATCTCTCTCAACCAAACTATTTTTGTTTGAGGTTGTGGTGAAATTATATTCCTACCATCATCTATCCCCTTTCTGGGAAAGAGCATAAATGAAAATAGAAATATAACGCCTTGTTGGGACACCACGTAGATCATAGATGTTCTTATTAGATGATATTATGAGGGAAAGGTGTACTATCTCAAAAGATAGAAGTCACCACCCTGTAATGGACCTAATCACCTTAATAAGGACTCCTAAGGACTATGGGTCTTCAAAATGTATCGGAGATTCTTCCCCTACTTTACATGAAAAAGTAAAGTAGGGTTTATTTTAAACTGGGTTGGTTAAGTTCCCTACAGGGGCAAGCCCCCATAGTTAATTACATCCTAAGGAACAAGATTTCTTAGGAATACTTTCGATTAAGGTAAATGATCATTATCTCCAAAGATTTTGAAATGTAGGACTATCAATCATTATTTTAAGAGAGTTAAGTGGGATCCAAGAGGAGGGAGTTCTTATCAAAGCCAAATGAAGATAAGTAGGAGATACTTAGGATACTAGAACTAGTAAGCAAACTATCCTATAGTTGGGCTTTATATTTTTTTGAAATTGAATTAGTATGTTTGAGTTGAATTTTTATTAGAAAGTTAGGGCTTAGAATTCCATGTTACAAGGTCATGGAAATGCCTAAGAGGTGAGGATTTATGCTCATAGCCTGCAAAAGGAAGTAGCAACCTCTGAACCAAAATCTAGGGAGCTTTGGAGAGGGCCAAAAGCATGACCTAAATCTAAGGCAAAAATGAGTATTTGGTTTACCTCCATAAAAGAGGATAAACCACCCGACTGTTGGACTTACAATCGCCTGGGGGTGGCCGCCAACTAACTCCTATGATTTTAAAATATGTAGGCAAGTCAAAAGCATTTGCAAGATAGCTAAGCTATTTTTTATTTAGAAAGAGACTAAGTCCTTAAACACTCCCTAAGAGACTACATCATGTAGGGTATGAGTTAAAGACTTAAATATAATGCAAATTTTTTGTTATATTTTATTTTCATTTTGGACAATCAATTTTACACAAGCTTTAGGATTCATACACCTATTGCATGAAAAATTAGATTCTGGGCCATAATCAATAAGATAAAGAGGTGTGTTTCCACCATGGCTCTCAAAGGTCAAGCTAAGTTCTCTAGCAAATGTGGAAGCCCTCTAATCAAGAGTGAAATAATATACTTTTTATGTATGATGTGAGAATGAAAATACAACATCTAGCTAAGGGGTTGCTAATTCTTTTATCTTGATTTATAGACTAAGCTTTAGATGAGGTTATGAGTTATTTATTATTAGTTTGAATTATTTTTATTGGATAGAAAAATTTATTTTCTTAAGAGCCTAATCGCTATCCAGGTCATACATCAAAGTAAGGAAGAAACTAGGAAAAGATATAATCTTAATGCACAAGCTAAAAAACATCAATCAATTTATAAAGCTAGCATAAAAGAATAAAAGGCCATTTGTATGGACTCTGTACAAACCAAAACAAATTGGGTAGAGCACCCTTATACAACTCGATTACAAATGAATTAAATACAATCAAGAAGGAATTCATTATTATGGGGTTTTCTTTTTCATTTCTTCATTCTTCTTCTTCTTCTTTCTTCTTCTTTCTTATTTTGGTTGGTCAAATGTGTTAGTTCTTCACATTGTACATAAGGCATAACCTTATGACCAATGTTCATCCTAATAGCCATAACAATTATTCTAAAATCCTAATTGCAAAATTACATAAGAATGGGAAAAAAGGAAATCTAACTAAAACTTGCAAAATAAAGATTAGCTAAATAAACCATACAATACCAAGCATGTATATGTATGAATTGGACTTAGCACCCCACACACAGGTAACTAAGTTTAATTAGTCTATTTTGGATTATGCTTAGGGGTATAAGCACGCACAAAAGTAGTTTTATATTTTATCATACCCCTTAAGCACAATCCCCTATAGAAGATAGTGGTTAGAATAAGATCGCCCTACCATTTAGTCTATACACATACACCCTATCATTCAAACTAAAAACATTACATCATAGAACATAAGCAAAAAATCAAACCATGCACCGCCCTAATCTAAAGCTAGAAGTAGTGACTTAGCCTAATGTGTGTGTTATTTAAGGTTTGTGGTATGCTTAGCTTGGCTTTAAGGTCAGTTTTCTAAGAATGAAAATGTTCAACTTAGAGGTGATTTATTTAAGTGATTTAGTTGATTTGGTTGATTTTATCTTGTATTTTGATTTGGTTTGAATGAACCTACAATTAATTACAAAGTTGTAAAGAGAAGAAAATAGAAGAGCTTCTCTTTCCTCCCAACCTTAAGTAATTTCTAAGGTTAATTCATATTTTATTTTTGTTTAGTGAATTCTTTGTTATGTGTTTTGATTAATCCTAAGTTTAGATAATATAAAAAAGCATTTTAAGATTTTATTTTGATCCCATATGTAACATGTATAGGAGGACCTTAAGCATATCTATACATGAAAATGGAAACATTTAGCAAACCTTCATGATGAATGCTAAGTGATATAGTTTAAAGAAAATTTGGAATGTTTCATGCATGCATGATTTTGTTAAGTGGAAAAGAGGGATTCTTTTATCCATTTGTCATATGCACATTTACAAGTATAAAAGATATAAGTGAGTACGATGCCATTGTTAGCACCAGGAGTGTAAGGTACAAGACCTAGTTAGGGCTACTTAAAGCCTCGAAACCCAGGGATTGTCTAGACTAACATACCACTTTTCTTAAATACATGTGCATGTACAAAAAGAAATTCATGGAAAGTGAATCATGCAAAAGTTTATGTTTGTTTGATGTTGGTTTGATTGTTAGTTTATATATGGGTGATGTGGAATTCCTTCTTAAGTCATGACATCTGAGTGTATAGAATGGATTTAAGCAAGTTATGTCCTTTTCAAATGGACTATACACTTGGCAAATCCCATACAATTCTATGTTAAGAAAGAGAATCACATAACACATTTTATACTCATTGCTTATAAATAATTATAAGTAGCATACCTTTTATTTATGATATTTGATTTATAAGTTTTGAAAATAATTTTTATTTAATAGTGATAATAGCCATTTCCCCCATGTGTGAGTTTATTTAGTTTATTTTAGAACCATTAGATGATTTTTATATTTTATTTAGGTTAAGGTGTGAATTAAGTGCATTAATTACCCCTTACCTACACAACGCTAACATTTTTAATCAAATAATTATGAGCTAATGTATGACATAAAACCACACAAGGAATTTAAATCAGCAATGCATGTAAGAAAGAATAATGCAGCTCATAATTAATGATTAATTAAGCTTGGTTTAATTTAAGTACTTTCATAACCCTTCCAACATGTGTGGGTTGGATTTGATTTTTAAGTTACTTAAGTTATTGAACACCTAAGCACCTACCCAAGATCATATTAAGTTTTTAATGTTTTGGAAATTTTATGTTAATTAAGTATGATTAGTGGATTAGCCTAATTAAGTCTATATTAAGAAAGAAATGTGTTTTAAGGATAACTAGTGAAAATATCCCAAAATTATTTCATAAAAATTATTCACTTAAGAAAAGCTTAATTAATAGGATTAACCACATAATATAATTTTACTGCTTAATTACAAAGAGTGATTATGATTCATTAATTAATTTCCAAAATAAATCCCAAGAAAATTAGTTTTGAAAATCATCCCACCAAAATGCTCTAAAAAAATTTGAAATAAATTCAAGCAATTAGGAGTACTAGATTAAGTATCACTAATTATTAATTAAGAAAATCACCAAATTCAAATCCATTTAAATTTTAGTGAATCTCATTGAATTATCTATAAATACCATTATTTTTCTAATTTTTCTAGATTTAGTTATGTTTTTTTGAAGATTCAGATAAGGAACAATTAAAACCCTACCATATAACTAATCCTATCAGCAATGGGAGTGGACTCATGCACTTCCATGCTTGTGTGAAGGGATTCATCACTCAAGTTATCACATCCCAATGCTTCGCCATGGCAAGTTGCTTTCCTGATCATCCAATCAAGGATCTCACAGATCAAACCCACAGTTCTTAAAGGATAAATCCATGGATCCTACGCATCTTTATCAAGATCGTCCATCCAAAATGAATAGATAGATGGTCCATGATAGAGGAAATGGAGAAATGAAAAGTGCTCTAGGAGGCTTGGAGAAGCTTGAGAATGCTTGCTCTGAGCTCCATAGCTTCAATCGAATGTGAGTGTGTTGGATTCAATTGAAATTAGGGGGAGTATATCTCCCTCTAGGTGGATTAGAAGGTCGAGCATAGAGATGCTATTTTGATCAAATTCACCCTGTGCCATTGGTTTGTTAGGCCATTTAGGGTGGTATGTGATTCGATTTTGTCCAGAGGAGGTAGTGGAGAAGTTTCCATGTGCTTAATTGAGTGGAGGAGGGATCCCAAGTGCTCCATTTCTAAGTGGGTGGTCAGTTTTGCCATTGGTTTGGGTTTGACCCAAACCCATTGGGTCATGTGCACCATACTCACTAGTGTCCATGGAGTCCACAAAGAGGATGCCAAGTGGCCATGAAGAGGATTTGACCAAATTCTAAGTGAATTTGGCCAAGAATTACCCTTTGAACTAGGGACAAAATGGTCATTTGGCTTCAATTTTAGTTTGAATATGTTTGGTCTGATTTCATAATGGGTTAGGCCAAGTTTCAATGAATTTGGAATTGATTTGATATGATTTGGCTCATGTTGACCCATTTAGGTCAAAATGGGTCAACTTGGGTCAAGTTGACCAATTGGTCAAATTAGGTCAAACCGAGGGTTGAGTCAAGTTCATATGAACTTAAGAATTGGTTTTGTATCTTTTTTTCCAATGAATTTTGTTCATTTGATTTCATTTAGGTCTAATGGGTCAAGTTGACCAATTTGACCCATTTGACTTATTTGGGTTAGGTCATGGGTTGGTTTAGGTTTAATTGGTCATTTGAGATGTAATGGTATCTTTGTTTCCAATCAATAATGGTTTAGTTTGATTTTGGCTTAATTTGACCATTTAGGTCAAGTTGGGTTCAAGGTCAATTGGGCTAAGTTGGGTTTAGTTGGCCAATTGAGGCTTTGGTCAAGTTCAACAAGTGATTTGCAATGAACTTGACCCATTGGTTTCAATAAATTTAGCTTAGATCAAGTTTTGACACATTTTGAATTTTAAGGTCAAGTTGGGTCAACTTGGGTCAAGTGGCCAATTGGGCTAGGTTAGGCTCAAATGATTACTTGGTCAAGTTCAAACATTGATCATAAACTGGTTTTGATCAATGGTTTCAATCAATTTGGCCTATGGTGGATTTTGGCTAGTTTAGGTTTCATTTTGGCTAAGTGTTGACTTGGTCAACCCTTAGGTTTGGCTTGGTTTGACCTAATTTGAGTGATTGATCATCTCATGATGATTGTTGCTCATAATGTGAGGCTTAGGTGGGCATAGTTCAATCCAATTTGGGTAGGATTTGAATTTTGCTCAAAAGAGGTACTTTAGGTCACTTTGGGTCAAGTGAGCCTAAGTGGGTTAATTTACTTGATCAAGTCTTGAATCAAGTTTGGTTGAACTCACATTTGAACTTATGATTGAAATTGAAATCCATTTGGAAGTGATTTTGAGTCAAATGGGTTTTGATTCATTTGACAATTTCAAGTTCAAAAGGGTGAACATGAGTTTGATTTGGGTTTGATTTTTTAAAATTTAGTTTTAATTTGATGATTGAAGTTTGTATTTATATTTGGATTCATGATTGAAGGATTGATTGAATCATGAATAAAAATCAAGAGTTTGGCTTGATTTGAATTTGATTTGGCTAAGTTCAAGAATTTGACTTGAAAGGCTTAGGTTGAATTTTGGTTGAATTTGGATTTGAGTTTTGAATTAATTTTTAGATATTTGAATTTATATTTCATTTATATTTGTGAATATAAATGAGAATATAAATGGGTTATGAGAAAATTTCTTGAATTTGAATTGATTTGGATTTGATTTAGGCTAAGTTAATAAGATAGAATCAAAGTGACTTATGAAAGATTTTTGAACTTGGAATTTCAATCATATGCATTAATCATTTGGAATTAGTTTGGAGAAAACAAATTAAGTTGGAATTGATTTAAGGTTTGAGAAAATCAATCAAGTTGGAATTGATTTGAGTTTTGATGTTGATTTGATTTGGAGTTTGACTTGAAGGAAGGAAGTGAGGTTGTTCAAGCTATGGGGTAGGCAAGTTTTCCTAACACCCCTAAAGCATGACTTATGGATAACTCTTTTAAGTCTTTAGGGTTAGGTTGAGTGTTCACTTAATTGCTAGAAGTGTCTTAAGACTAAGGAAACCCTTAGTGTCTAAGAGAAGTCTTATGCCTAAGATTGAGGGGTTGAGAGCTCATTCAAAAAATGAGGTCAACAAAAAGTGTGTGACCGACAAGGAACACCGCACGTATTGGTGTTTATCAAAATGATCAACAACACCAACGATCACAAGCACACAGAAATGATCTACTAAAGGTGTAGAAGGAATCTTAGTGCAATGTGACTCTACTCATGTCAAGGGCATAAGAGTATAAAGGAAGAATCCACTAGGGATAGAGTATGTGAACCTTCCACTAGGGAAACAGGTTCAAATCATCCACTAGGGGATGAAAGGTTTGAAATCTGCTGAGGGATTAGAATTCAAGATCCATTGAAGGAACTAGAAAGATTTGCATCTCACTTAGGAGAATCATATGAAATGATTTGGATTGTTTGATTATTTTGATTTGTTTGACTCCACTGAAGGAGATTGATTGGATTTTTTTTAATTTATTGTTTTTTACTCCACTTAGGGAGGAGGGTTAGATTTATTTTAGATTTTTAAGATTTTAAGATGGACCCTATTAGTTTATGATGGATCGTATTGAGTAGGAGCCATGGAGGCCTAGGCCTAACTTAGATTTACCAATCCAAAGGGGGTAGTCCAAACACATGGTAAGCCAACCAAAGGGAATGCCTTTGGTTGCAGGTATACTAGAAGAAATCATAGTAGACTTACATCCTCCAAAGTAGGGACAAGTTACTGGGGTGATCCATTGGCAAGGTATTAAATGAAACCCAACCTAGGGTTGGCTATTGAGTGAATGTCATTGGGGGACTTAGATCAACTCAAAGATAGTCAAGATTAATTTTATTTTTAGGTTTATTTTGATGAATCTCATCGATTTAGATGGATTGCAGTAGGGGCCATGGAGGCCTTGAGCCTTACTAATCCAAAGGGAGTAGTCTACCAACCACAAGGTAGGATAATCCAACCAAAGGGATTGCCTTTCGGTTTGCAATGGTCAAGTTAGAAAAAAAGCACGGGGACTCGCATCTTCCAAAAAAAGGAACCACTAGGATGATCGATTGCTTTGGGCAACAAATCAAACCCAACCTAGGGCTCACTATTAAGTGAATGCCACTGGGGGACTTAGATCAAATCAAAGATAGCCAAGATTAATTTCATTTTTAGTTTATTTTGATGGATTCTATTAGTTTGTGATGGATCACGAAGAACTTATATCGCCTAGACTTATCTGATTTCTAAACCAAAGGGAGTAGCTTCTTGATGGGAGAACTATCCACCAAAGGAGTGTCTTTCGGTTTGCAATGATCAATTCATGGGAAGAAAGCTTGGGATTCACATCTTCCACTACAAAGACCAGGGTGATTGGTTGCTTTGGGCAACAAATCAAACGACTAAGGTTGCGATTTGTGACAGTCATGCTAGAAAGAATGCATCATAGGCTTACATCTTCTAAAGTGGAATGACTATTGGGGTAACCTAATTTTGGCAAAATAGATTGAATCCAACATAAGGGCAACTACGGAGTGATTGACGACCCAGGGACATATCTCAACTCAAGTAGTTAGGCAATTCCTATAGGGAGTTCTGCTGACACTGCCCTAAAGATGGGATGCCTGCTTGGGAAAAGGGTCCCTTTAGGAGCTTGAATTCCTAATCCACAAGAAAAAAAATTTTGTTTGTTTTGTTGGCTTATCATGGACTCTATTAGTTTACGATGGATCAAACTGAGAAGGAGCTTATATCCCGACTATCACAAATTCTTGAACTAAGGAGAATCTACATCCAAATTCTCCAACCAACCGTGGCTACTGGAAAGGGGACTATCCAATCCAAGAGTAGTAGTGTCTAAATGGGGTCCGGTGATCCAAATAGAGTGCTCGCAGGGAGAGGGGCCGCAAAGGGCTTGATCCAAAACCCTAGAGAAGATAATATCATAGGTATTCATTGGCCAACTCAAGGAGAAAGCATGGGGACTCACATCTGCCAAGAGTGGTGTATCCACCAGGTGAGTCGCTATTAAAATTATGAACATCAACCAACTAAAGTGCTCATCAATTTTTCAATAATCCTAGCTTCGAGAAAGCTCATCCTCTTATAACAAAATTGACTAGGATAGTCTCCCCTCACAGTTCCATCGACCTAACTACTAAGTGAATACCGGGACTTACATCGACTTAAGTGTAGTAAAGAGGAAACAGATCCACTGGGGGACCTATCCTAAACCTCAAGTATACTCGACCTAGTTAGATCATGATGATTAGTTCAAGAAAAAAGTGTGGGGACTCACATCTTCTTAAACAAAATTAGCATGAGGTAGCTTATTGGCTGGGCAGTGAAGTCTACCAAACTAACAAGGTGCTCATTAGTTTGTAATGATCAAGTTAGGAAGAAAGCATGGGGACTAACATCCTCCAACAAATGACCATTGAGGTAACATACTAACGAGGTAGCATGTAAACCAGACCTTGAGCAGCTAATGAGTGAGTGCCATAGGGGGCTTGCTCCCACATCAAAGTAGCCTGAGATAAAAGATATGGATTCTTGAAGGAAGGAATAGGATGCCTCCGGGGACTCTTACACCTAGACCTCAAGGATACTTGACTTGGGTTGATGGCTAGCTCAAGAAGAAAGCATGGGAACTCACATCTTCTTAAATAAAGTCAACATGAGGTAGTTTCTTTGGGCAGAAGAACCAAACTAACAAGGTGCTCATTGGTTTGTAATGGTCAAGTTGGGAAGAAAGCATGAGGATTCACATCATCCAATGACCACTAGGGTGACATACTAGCAAGGTAGCATGTGAACTTGACCTAGAACAGCTAATGAGTGAGTGCCACTAGGGCTTGCTCCCACATCAAAATAGCCCGAGATAAAAGATTTGTGAATGTTTGAAGGAAGGATGCTGTGGGAGGGACCTCAAGGATAATTGACCTAGTCAGTGCATGATGGCTAGTTCAAGAAGAAAGCACGGGGACTCACATCTTCTTAAATAAAGTCAACATAAGATAGTTTATTGGCTAGGCAGTGAAGACTACCAAATTAACAAGGCACTCATTGGTTTGCAATGGTCAAGTTGGGAAGAAAGCGTGGGGACTCACATCCTCCAACAAATGACCACTGGGGTGACATACTAGCAAGGTAGCATGTTAACTCTACCTAGAGCAGCTAATAAGTGAGTGCCATAAGAGGCTTGCTCCCACATCAAAGTAATCTGAGACAAAAGATATGTGTTTATTGTTGTGCTTATGTTAAAGGGAATAGGATGTCACTTGAGTTTTCACACACCTGCCCTATACACACTTGAAGAATTATATGAAATGGTGCCATAGATGGCAACCAAAATTCCCTCTAAGAAAAGATGCCACTTAGGTTCTCTTATAGCTAACTTAGTTGTGCTAATCGAAATAGGATTCCTCTTGGGTTCTCTCACACCTATTCCAATAGCAGGATTATGTTTGTCATGAAAGAGGGATAGGATGCCTCTTGGGTTCTCTCACCTATCCTACATTGTAGTGAATTCACAAGAAAAGTAAACAATGCTTCAAAATAAGAGAAGATTTTGATGAATGGAATCAAAATTTTGTTCTTTTATTGATAATTATTTTCAAACATGATTTATGGGTAATATTTCTTCAAATAGAGCCCATTAATTGGAAGCATTGGGTGTTCCCCTTTAAAATCAATGAGCTGATAGGATCCTCCTTAGTTGGCCTTCTCTATGACATAGGGGCCTTCCCAAGTGGGTTCAAACTTGCCTCCCATCTTTCAACAGGCAAAAATTGGTCTCCTTAGTACTAACACAAGTTCTCCTACATGGAAAGACCTAGGGTGGACTAGCTTGCTATGAGCTTGAATCATTTTGGCTTTGTACAACTCAAGGTTTTGGCATGCCCATAGGTGACTCTCCTCTAAACCTTTGAGCTCTTCTAACCTCAACTTTGCATTCTACTATGTAGTGATCTTGCTATCCAATTCTATCCTTAGTGATGGGAGTTTAACTTCTAAAGGTAGAATGACTTTGGACCCAAACAACAAGGAAAATGTGGTAAATTCAGTTGTAGTTCAATATGTGGTGTGGTAGGCCCACAAGGCTTCAACCAAATGTTCATTCCATTATCATTTATTATCATCAAGTGTATTCTTTAGTATTTCAATAAGACTTTTGTTGAATGCTTTTGCTATGCCATTTGCTCTGGGGTAGTAGATGGTGGAGTATCTCCAATCTATACATGTCTTTCGGCTTTTGATCAGAAGGTGTGGTTATAATTGTTATTTATAATTGTTGAGGCATCCGATATATGTTTCTAAAGACTAAAGCACATGCTAAGGCGACCTCTGGTGGTTGCCTCTCCACTTGGAAAAGTAAATATTGAGAATAAAATGATCCTTGGAAGAAGGAGGATGATCAAACTCACAATTTTGGTACCCCAACACTCAAATTGATTAGAGTGTAGAATGTTGGGTGGTTGATGTAAGACCACACCGTGTAACCAGCGATGGCATCTCTAGCTACATCCATGTAATCATCAGGCCGGTAGTATCTGGTCTCGATCCTCCTTTTCCTCTTCAGACTAGATTGATGCACTCCACATAGACCTGAATGTACCTAGGTTATGATGCCAAAGGCTTCATGTTTATCTAAACAATGTAACCACATTTGATCAAAATATCATCGATACAAGGTGCCATCAATGAGAGCATATGAGAGAGCTCTCTATTTCTCCTGATGGGCTTATAACTTTTCTTAAGGTAGTTTGCCAGTGTTCAAATAGTAAATGAACAGTTGCCTCCAGTCCAGCTCCTTGTCCTTATAGGCACGACAACCTCTCCTTCAAGAGAAAGTCTCTCGATGAGTTCAGCATCAATAAGGGATAGGACTTGTCTGTTTTGGACCCTTATTAGAATGTACTCGTCTTTCGGACATGCCAATTTTTTGGCAAGTCTTGCCAAAGCATCTCACTCGTGTTCTATGCTCGAAACCTTGTAGATGGTGACTTTGGGATTTGGGCCCAACTTCATGGTATACTTCATAATGAATTGGTTTTAAGTTTAAAACTGTGATCCAGAAATCCCAAAGATGTTGATGCTCTTGATAACGACTATGATGGATAACTCACGACAATCAAAGCCTCATACTCGCTTCATGGTGCGGGTTGAGAGATAGTATGAGAATCTCATCACATCATGTGATTAAGAGTTATATTCTTTCGGAAGAGTAGATCGGGTGCTTCTCCTTTATGAAAGTCGCCATCATCAAAATACATCTCCCATTGGTGGTTGTCAATCTCACCTAAGTTCATGATTTGTTCATTGGAGATCATCACTAAGAGAATCGGCGGGGGTGTCACTATGAAATCTACTAGTGCTTGTCCTTTTACCAGAGAATATGTGATATCAATACTAGAGTATCATGGACCAATGTGCCAAACATCTAGATAGCTTTGGTATGTCATGAGATATCTTGCATTGGATTGGTCACGAAATCAAGTTCACCATATGAAAATATAACCAGCTTTTGGGATGCAAGATTAAAGCTATTTCTCTAGGTGGGTAATTCTCTTCATAGGAATCGACATGGTTGGTAGTAAAGAGCACTCTCTTCCTTCATTATTGGCTTAGGCCAACGAAAGCCCAAGGGAGTCATCCAATGTATGTAGATGATGAGTGACGAGATAGCTGCTAGAACTGTAGCTTCCAAATGCTTGATATCTTTGAAGGAATGCTTATCATCCCACTTGAACTTGACATCCTTTTGACAAGTGTTGAAAATGAAATAAAGTGTCTTAGATATGTCAACTATCCATGAAAAGATCTAAGTTGATTTTAAACGAGGTGGCATTTCAAGATAGCTTTGATCTTTTAGGATCTATTTCTATTCTCGATGTACAAACCAAAACCTATTCTTTAAATGTACACTTCAGGGATTCATTTTAAGGTTATATTGTCCCATTCAAAACTCTCAAGTCAAAGATGTCTTCCTTTTCTTTGCTCTTGACTACTAGATCATCAACATAGCACTCAACTTGATGATGGATGAGTTTGAAGATCCGAGTCATGGCCCATTGGTATGTATTTTGAAGGTCAAAAAACCCTATAATAATAGATTTGATTAGGTTTGCGGTGTTTCTTTTATCCTCCATCTTGAATTGGTTGTAGCTAGATGACCTGTCTATGAAGGAGAAAATTGCATGAGATGAGGCAAAAACCACCATTAGTTCTGGTATAGGAAGATGAAACTCATCCTTAGGACATGCCTTGTTTAAGTCCCTAAAATTGACATAAATATGAATTCTTGGCCATTCTTCTTCTGGGATGATGAAAACTTGGGTATTTTCTAGTGAAATCAATTTCTTGACTTGAAATGACCTATTGTTCAATTTCTAATCCCATAGGAGCTTGCTTGATAGGATTAATAGGATCTATTATGGTTATGGTACTGTTAGGAGATAATCCGGGCATTTCTGCATAACTCCATGCAAAGTAATTTTTAAACTCAGTCAATACCCTAACTAATTCATTAGTTTCTTCATTCAACATTGAACTAGTGTATGTCAGGCATGGATTTTCTTCTATCCTTAGGTTGATTTCTTTAAGCTTGTCAATTATTGAATGGATTTCCTCTTCAAATTCTGGTGGTGCATCTTTGATTTGGAGATCATCTGGATCATCTGAAGTTTCTAAACACACATCCTCATAAGAGTTAGTGTTGTGTAAAAATAACCTATCAGACTCCAAATGGTTGGTGACTAACTAATCATCATTAAGCGGAATGCAATCCTAGTCTTATCTTATTTCTGTTGTTATAGCTTCTCAAAGTTCTCACATGCTTAGACCATGTATAAGGAACCAAACCTTTCTTTGCAAGATTAAGAACAAAGAGTACCAAAATCAAAACAATTCAATTAATTCTTTGTTTGAAATATCCTCAAGTCCTACATGGGTTTTGGACTTGAGGATGATGATCCCAAAAGATTCTCTTCAATTTGTCATCTAGAAGAGGCGAGGGGCTTCCTTAACTACTAAACCTTTAACTTTTGAGATGAAAGTGAGGTTAGAGCTAAGGTTCTAACTTTTGCGATAGTTTTACATACATTTGATTTGAATACTTTTTTTTGTGCTTTATGCAGGCTTTGGTCTTTTTATCTAGCTCAAGTGTCCCCTCAATGAAACCATTGAGAGGGGTTGGTTGGTATACTAATTACATTAGACTTATCCTCCAAGTGGATTCCAAGTAATATGTGTAATGGTACTCTATGACAACATAACCATTGATGGCCAGGGGTCTTCCACCTTTGGGTGCCTCTACTCTTCCTAGTGGACATCATCCTACCCACATGTTCATATGATGGAATGAAGCGTGGGTGGAATGTGATATCTTGACTCTACTTCTTGTTCAAATTCCCTTTCTTGTTCACTTGATTTTTTTTTTTTTTTTTCTTTTCTTTTCTTCTTTTTCTTCTTTTCTTCTTTTCTTTTTCTTTTCTTTCATGTTTGTCTAAGTTCATGCAAAAGGGTGTTTTGAGGAAGATAGTAGGTGGCATCCTCATATATCTTAATCTCTCTTACTAAAAATGGCTTTTCATCTCCTTTGACATAGTACTCTATCCCATCCTTCCTAAACTTGAAGCGATGGAGGTAGATGGAATCATCTTATTCGATGTATCCTACTAAACAAAAGCCATGAATGAAGTATTTGAATCAATGATATAAAACTTGGCTTCAGTCTTCTAGTCACCTATCTCCAAAGGTAACACTATGAAACCTAAATCCCTCTCACCTTATTCATTGAATCCTCTCAACATCAGCTGATCTCCTCGGAGTATGGAGATGTCGATCCTCAAATAAGCAAGGGTCTTTAGGCTCATAATGTTCACCGATGTACCTAGATCTATGAGAACTCTGGCTTGTCTAAAAATCAGGCTTCTTTAAGAGATTCTTAAAGATCTTCGATTACCTCCCTTTTAAATGAATAAGGATTAAGTTTATCCAAAAGAGTAGGTGGGTAGCTACGGCAATGGGTATGTGTGGTGTTGATGATGGCGGTGAGGAGGTGATGCAAGTCATGGAGGCTATCGTGTAGGTACCTCGGTGGTGGTAGAGGTGGAAGTGTTATGCACGAGGTCTCTCAAGCTCTCTCATTTCCCCTATCTATTGCTATCATTGCCCCAAGCTTCTTCTCAAAAGCTTTCTATTGCTTATGCTTTATTGATTGGTCTGGAAAAGGTGACTGTTTGGCTTCTCCTTGTAAGCTAGCTGCTTTGTTGATTAGCTTCACAAAAGTTTTGATGATGAAACCTTTAAGCATGAAGGCAATTGGGCCATTGATATTCTTAAGCAAAATCTCAATGGCATGCTATTGAGACAGCTATGGTTTGCATTTCATACTCAAATTATGCCATCTAAGAATGTAATCAATGAGGGACTCATCTGAGTTTTGTTGAGCCACAACCAAGACTTCTGATTACCCTTTATGTGCTAGCCTCTTGATGAAGAGTTGCTCCAACTCACAAATGTCTTCTTCTGAAGTTTAGCATACCAATCAAAGGCTATGCGCTAAGTTAATGATTAGAAGAGCAAAGCATCCATATTGCAACAAGCTACAGTGTGCAATATGCTTTGGGTTCCCAGCCATCGAAGCTTTTGAAAGGTGGTACAAAACCCTTAGGATATTGGATAAAATCAAATTCCTCCGGTAGGGTCTACCCTTTGGAACTGATGATCCTCCTCGGGCTTGAGGCAACACTTCTCTCAACTGCTGCCCTACCATAGTTCTAATATCTTTTCTATATGGAGGTACTATCCACTACCTTCTTATAGCCCGCTCTTGAGGTAAAGTCTTGGTTGGATCAAAGACATGCACCAACTCTAACTAGTCTCAACTATAGTAGGATGAACTGGGTGCTTGTTTCTAAAGTGCTAACACTCATGCTAACAAGTCCTCGCTTCCCATCCTATATTTGTTCATCTTTTACTTTAACTCATGGAGGTGTTGGGTGAGTAGGTGTCTTCCTCGGCACCTTCCATAGTCTATTGCTCATGGAGGAGGGAACCCCAGGTATTTACCATGTGTACCCCTGTTGAATCCTCTAACAGGTCATCTTCATTCAGATCAAAGCTAATCTTTTCATCCTCCAAATGGTACCAGGCATTTCCTAAGATTTCCTTCTTCTCCACTAGATACTGGGCTACGATGTCATTTAGTGATCGGTCCAACTAAATAGGCATGAAATATTAGGTATGAATGATAATGGGATCACTGTCATGAACATATAAGCTCCTAATTTTTGAAGCTATTGGTGAGCTCATCTTGTGAGGACTACACTAGAAAGATACTCGCTTGCTTTGGATCTAGGTGGAGTGGCACTTTAGAGGATCTATAGCCATAGGGGCGACTGAACTGTCTCCTCCTCCCTCAACTATTGTGACTATCTCCATAGCTTCTTTGGTGGTGGTGATGGGATGACTACTATGCTTCAAGGTCGCCATTCCTTCCTCACCATAACTGGAGCATAAGGGAAGGAGAGCTTGACCTTCATAGTAGGTGGTAAATGGGACAAGATCTCTCTACCATGTGGATCACCAGGGGTTCTCTTCTCCCGATGTGGCCTTCATGGCCTTGGCTAGAATAGTAGACATACTGGGACATGTATAGAGATGGCGAGATGAGAGAAGAGCGGTGGTGGTGGAGGCACCACGACTTTCATGGGATAGGAGCTCTTCTATGATGTGTAGTCCCGTGAGTAAGATCTTGTCATGATGGTCGTGAGGGTAACAGCGATTTGGGAAATCCATAAGTGCGAAGGCTGTTGACTATCGGTTATACCTACACTCAGGTAAACATGCGCCTCTCCATCCCTCTCCTAGCTCCCACTATGGGATAAGTCTCAAATAAAATTGAGCCCCGGACTGATCGTGAGGCTCCTATTTGTAAAAATGATCAAAGGCTGTTGTACGACCTCCTCCTCTCACTAACAGGTGCTTAAAATTGAACTGCTAGCAGAGGTGAAGCATAAATCTTCCTAGCCCTCTCATCGCAGATTCTTTATCACCTAGAGAGGGTGGAACTAGTTTTCTAGAAACCATCAGGTAACTCCTCTATAACAGACTAAGTGGCTTCCTCCAACTCCCTAGCAATGTGAGTGTGATACCACTTGATAATATAGTTCTTGTTTCTTTGTTGGGTCTTGGTAGGCTGAGTAGAGTAGGAACTAGACCCAACCTCAAAAGTAGGGGAGACAATCCTTAAAATCAGGGGAGCCTTCCCCTTTTAGGGAGCCAGTGAGTGGGTACTAGCCCTAACTGGGGTAGCATGGGGAACAATCGAGCACTAATACTGGCACGATACTACTACTGTGGGAACTTGCCATAGCCTTCCTCTTCAGCAAGGGGATCTCTGACTTGGATGGCATATTGATCTAGATGACCAGCTTCTACCCAGTCACCACGCTCCTCCAAACTGTCATGAAGGGAGTTCCCTCATATGTAATCCTGGCCCCCACAAAGCCTCAGCCAAAGTGGATGAGGTGGGCATAGTAATCATGAAAGGATAGCCTGATCTAAGGCCAAATCCATCCCATGAGGAAGAACACATACTTCTATGCTACCATTGCAATCAACTGAAAATTGAAACTGAAATTGAAACTAACTGAAGTCTGCAATGTTGAAAATAAACTTGAATCATATTTCTATTTTGTTGATTTTTGATTTTGAATTTTAGAATTTGAACCCACACTCAACAACTACAAAGTGTTAAGTGGGGCTTAAATGGATTGAGAAAAGATTTTGAGATTGATTGGAAATAGGAATTTTTTGAATGTAGAATCCACTTTCAAAAAATTTGGGTATGTTGAAAATGGGTTCAAATATTTTTGGAGAGATGCTTCCATAGGTTCATATTTGAATTGTGATATTTTTATTTTGATGACCCTTTATTTAACAAATTTGAGTATGTTAAAGTAAAGGATCAATTTGATTTTATTTTTGGATTTGTGATTTTTGGAATTTACTCACTTAGGAAATTTGGGTATGCTAGGTGGGGTGTTTGAAAATAATTACTTCTTTTTCTTTGTTTGCTTTATTTTGTGAATCATTTGTGATTTAAAATTGGAATCCTCATTTAACAAATTTGGGTATGCTAAATGATAAATTCGAGTGTGTATTATTTTAAATTTTTTTTCTTTTGAAAATAGGACTCTTAACAAATTTGAGTATGTTAGAAAAATCCTAATGTATTTTTTTTTATTTTTGATTTGATTTTGAAAATAGGACTCCTAGCAAATTTGGGTATGCTAAGGAAATCCTAATGTGTTTCTTTTTTATTTTGATTTGATTTTGAAAATATGATTCTTAGAAAATTTGGGTATGCTAAAATCCAATGTGTTTTTTGATTTTGATTTTTTTAAATAGAAATTTGGGTATGCTAAAGAAATCTAATGTGTTTCTTTTTTTGGATCTTGTTTTAAAAATGGACTTCACTTTAGCAAATGTGGTATGCTAAAGGAAGTTCCAATGTGTTTTTTGTTTTGAAAATAGAGACTTGACTTTAGCAAATGTGGTATGCCAAAATAAAGTTCAATGTGTTTTGAATTTTGTGAAATGGATTTCACTTAGAAAATTTGAGTATGCTAAATGAAATTCCAAAATGTTTCAAATTTTGTTTTAAAATGGATACTTTACGCAAATATGGTATGCAATGAAGTTCAATGTATTTTGAATTTTTGAAATGGATATTTCACTTAAATTTGAGTATGCTAAATGAAATTCTAAAAATGTTTCAAATTTTGTTTTGAAAATGGGGACTTTACTTTAGCAAATATGGTATGGTAAAAATGAAGTTCCAATGTGTTTTTAATTATGTGAAATGGCAATTTCACTTAGCAAATTTGAGTATGCTAAATGAAATTCCAAAAATGTGTTTCAAATTTTGTTTTGAAAATGGAGACTTCACTTTAGCAAATATGGTATGCTAAAATGAAGTTCTAATGTGTTTTGAATTTTTTGAAATGGAGATTTCACTTAGCAAATTTGAGTATGCTAACTGAAATTTCAAAATGTATTTCAAATTTTGTTTTGAAAATGAGACTTCACTTTAGCAAATATGGTATGCTAAAATGAAGTTCCAATTTTGAATTTTTGTGAAATGGTGATTTCACTTAGAAAATTTGAGTATGCTAAATGAAATTCAAAATTTGTTTCAAATTTTGTTTTGAAAATGGACTTCACTTTAGCAAATGTGGTATGCTAAAATAAAGTTCCAAGTGTGTTTTAATTTTTTTTTTTTGGTGTTTTGTTGATTTTGAAAGAGATTTCCTTTAACAAATTTGGGTATGTAAGATGGAAATCAATTTATTTCATTTTAAAGATGTAGTTTCATGTGTGATTATTGCTTTTTTTTTAAAAAAGAGGAAATTCCAAATCATATATAGAATATGTTAAGAGAGATTTTAAAATAGTGTCATTTTATTTTGAAATCTTAAATAAATTTGGTATATTGAATGGAGATGTTCATATATGTGCTTTCTAAAGTTTATTTTGATTTTGATTGAAAATGAAACCTCCATTCAATAAATGTGGGTATATTAAATGGAGAGGTTTCATATGTGCTTTGGAATTTTTTTATTTTGATTGGAAATGAAACATCCATTCAATAAATGTGCTTATATTGAATGGAGAGGTTTCATATGTGCTTTTGGAAATTTATTTTGATTTAGATTGGAAATGAAACCTCCATTCAATAAATGTGGATATATTGAATGGAGAGGTTTTATTGAAAAGGTGAAAATTTCAACTTAACACATGTGGAATGGTTAAATGGAATTTCACAGTTATGATTTTTGGTTGAAGGTGTAACATCCATCCAACACATTTGGATGTATTGAATGGAAAGGCCCATCTTCAAATTTTTTGTGCTTTTGAAAAACATGATTGTTGGTTTTATTTTTCAAATGTTCTACATGTACACAATTATGAAAATTGTTAGATGTAGTGCAAATATTTTATTAAGTGTATTTTGAAAAAGTGTTTTTGAAAAGCAAAACTTTTATGAAGGATTTATTTTGTCTTTATTTTTTTGGAATGAACCTTTCCTTACCATAAAAAAGGAGAAAGTCTTTAATTATTTTCTTTTATTAAATTTTTTTTTACCCATTGGTACCCATTGGGGAACCTTGGGATTTTAAGTCCAACACGGGGTGAGGTCCTAAAATCTAAAGATGTTGGCTAGCTTAACTTAAGGATGAAATAAGCTCAGTGCCAACAAAAAAGAAAGATAGTATTGGATTCATACAAAAGTACAAACCCACTATCGATACTTGGAGACAACGATCATTAATAAGGACTCCTAAGGACTATGGGTCTTAGAAATGTACCAGATATTTTTCCCCTACTCTACATGAAAAAGTAAAGTAGGGTTTATTTTAAACCAGGTTTGTTAAGTTACCTACAAGGGAAAACCCCATAGTTAATTAAATCATAAGGAATAGGATTCCATAGGAATATTCTCGATTAAGGTAAATGATCATTGTCTCCAAAAATTTCTAAAGCTAGGGCTATCAATCGACTGGTTTATTTTTAGAGAAGAGTGGGATCGATCAAGAGGGGAGTTCTTATGAAAATAAATAAGATAAGGGATGCTTAGGATAGTAGGAGCTTAGCCCTAAACTATCTATGGTTGGGCTTTATATTTTTTGAAATTGAATTGGTTTGTTTGGGTTGAATTTTTATTAAAAAGTTAGGGCTTACAATTCCAGTATACAAGGTCATGGTAATGCCTAAGAGGTGAGGATTTATGCTCGTAGCCCACAAAGGAAAGTAGCAACCTCTGAACCTAAATATAAGGAGCTTCGGTGAGGGCCAAAAGCATGACCCAAATCTAAGGTGAAAATGGGTATCTGGTTTACCTCCATAAAAGAGGATAAACTACCTGACTATTGGACCTACGATCACTTGGGTTGGCCGCCAAGTAACTACTCCAATGATTTTAAAATATGTAGTCAAGTCAAATGCTTTTGTAAGATAGCTAAGTTATTATTTATTTAGAAAGAGACTAAATACTTAAATACTCTCCCTAAGTGACTAGATCATGTAGTGTATGAGTTAATAACTTAAATCTAATACAAATTTTTTTGTTATGTTTTATTTTCATTTTGGATAATCAATTTGACACAGGCTTTAGGATTCATATGCCTAATGCATGAGAAATCAGATTATGGGCCAAAATCAGCAAGATAAGGAGGTGTGTTTCCACCATGGCTCTCAAAGGTCAAGCCAAGTTCTTTGGTAAAGGTGAAAGCCCTCCAATCAAGAGTGAAACAATATGCTTTTATGCAAGATGTGAGAAAGAAAATACAACATCTAGCTTTGGGGTTGCTAATTATTTTAGATGAGGTTATGAGTTATTTACTTTTAGTTTGAATTATTTTGATTGGATAGAAAAATTTATTCTCCTAAGAGCCTAATCATCATCCAGGACATACATCAAAGCAAGGTAGAAACTAGAAGAAGATGCCATCTTAATGCACAAGCTAAACAAACATCAATTTTATAATAGCACAAAAAAAAAAGGCCATTTGGTGGCTCAAACCCAAAATGGGTAGAGACTCTACCCTTATACAACACATATTACAAATGAATTAAATACAATCAAGAAGGAATTCATTGTTATGGGGGTCTTCATTCTTCATTTCTTCATTCTTCATTCTTCATTCTTCTTTCTTCTTTCTTCATTTGGTTGGTTTGAATGTGGTTGCTCCAAAGGCTTCACATGGTACATAATGCATAGCCTGATGACCAATATTCATCTTAATAGCCTATAATAATTATTTCAAATTTCTAATTGCAAAATTACATGAAAATGGGAAAGAAAAAGAAAATCTAACCAAAACTTGCAAAATAGAGATTAGCTCAACAAACCATACAATCGCATGTATATGTATAAATTGGACTTAGCACATGGGTAACCAAGTCCACGGCCTATTTTGGATTATGCTTAGGGGTATAAGCACCATAGCAAAAGTAATTTATATTTTTTTATATGCCCCAACACAATCTCTGAAGGCGGTTGGTTACTAAGATCGCCCTACCATTCGTCTATGCATACACCTATCATCAAACTAAAAGCATTACATCACAAAACATAACAAACATCAAACATCTAACCTAAAGCTTGTAGTGACTTAGCCTAATGTGTGCTATTTAAGGTTTGTGTGGTATTTAGCTTGGCTTTAAGGTTAGAGTTTTCTAAGTATGAAAATGTTCAACTTAGAGGGTGATTTCATTTAAGTGATTTAGTTGATTTGGTTGATTTTATCTTGTATTTTGATTTGGTTTGAATGAACCTACAATTAATTATTAAGTTGTAAAGAGAAGAAAACTGAAGAGAGCTTCTCTTTCCTCCCAATCTTAAGTAATTTCTAAGGTAGATTCATATTTGATTTTTGTTTAGTGAATGTTTTGTTATGTGTTTTGATTAATCCTAAGTTTAGATTTTCCCTAAACAAACCTATTAAAAATAAAGGTTTTTTAAGATTAAGTAAAGTGAAATATTATCACAAAACACATAACACTTTATTTCTATCCTAGCATGTGTAACATGCATATGGATATCTAACATGAAAATGGAAATATTTAGCACACCTTCATGATGAATGCTAAGTGATATTGTTTAAAAAAATTTGGAATGTTTCATGAATGCATGATTTGTTTAAGTAGAAAAGAGGGATTCTTTTATCCATTTATCATATGCACATTTACAAGTATAAAAGACATAAGTGAGTACGATGCCATTGTTAGCACCAGGGGTGTAAGGTATAAGACCTACTTAGGGCTACTTAAAGCCTCACAATGTAGGGATTTTCGACTAATATACCACTTTTCTTAAATACATGTGCATGTACAAAAAGAAATGCATGGAAAAAGAATCATGCAAAAAGTTTATGTTTGTTTGATGTTGGTTTGATTGTTTAGTTTATATGGGTGATGTGGAATTCCTTCTTAATTCATGACATAGGAGTGTATAGGAATGGATTTAAGCAAGTGTTATGTCCTTTTCAAATGGACTATACAATTGGCAAATCTATACAATTATATTAAGAAAGAGAGGAGAATCACATAACACATTTTATACTCACATGCAAGCTTATAAATAATTATAAGTAGCATACCTTTTATTTATGATATTTGATTTATAAGTTTTGAAAATAATTTTTATTTAATAGTGATAATAGCCATTCATATTCTTACTTTAGCCAAAACATGCAATTTGACATAAAGGAAACATTTCATTTTTAGATTTTTTTTAATTTGATTTCTAAAGGCATGAATGCATGATTTTCATATGACATACATATATAGCATACTAGGAATGAAATAAAGTGATGAAAGCATGTAAATTCATTCACCTAATTAATTTCTAAAGATAATCTTATGAAATAGGATTATTTAAAGTAAATCAAATTTATTTTAAAGAGATTTTTAGTTTTGTTTGAATTTGATTTAAATTTAGGAAATGTGAAAGAGTTTGCTAGTCCTAACCCATTTCCCCCATGTGTGAGTTTATTTAGTTTGGTTTTAGAACCATTACATGATTTTTATATTTTATTTAGGTTAAGGTGTGAATTAAGTGCATTAATTACCCCTTACCTACACCACTCTAACATATTTAATCAAATAATTATAAGCCAATGTATGACATAAACCACACAAAGAATTTAAATCCACAATGCACCTAGGAAAGAAAGGGCCTAATGCAATTGGCTCACAATTAATGAATAATTAAGCTAAAAGGTTTAATTTAAGTACTTTCATAACCCTTCCCACACATGTGGGTTGGATTTCGATTTCCTTAAGTTACTTAGGTTGTTGAACACCTAAGCACCTACCCAAGATCAATTGGTTAAGTTTTAGAATGCTTTAAATATGTTTTTAAGTTAATTAAGTAGGTGATTAGTGGATTAGCCCTTAATTAAGCTTATATTAAGAAAGAAATGGGTTTTAAGAAATAGCTTAGGGAAAATATCCCAAAATTATTTCATAAACCTCCTTAACAATAATTAACTTAATAAAGGGATTAAACCACTATTCACATATTTAATTAAGCTTAATTACATTAAGAGAGTGATTTAGAATTCATTCATTGATTTATCTAATTAACACATCAATAAATCCTAAGAAAATTAGGGGAGGTAGAGGTCATCCCACTCAATGCATCTGAGAAATTTGAAAAAAATTAATGAAGTAATTAGAGAGTAATTAGAGTTATTAAGTTTTTGCTAAAATCTTAATTAAGAAAAATGCACTATTCAAAATCTATTATAAATAATTTTAGTGAATTCTTTACTAAATTATCATCATAATGCAATTTATTTTTTATTTTTCTAATATTTCTAGATTTAGTTATGTTATTTTGAAGATTCAATGATTGAGGAATTAATTAAAATCCATAATTATATAACTAATCCCGTCGGAGCCATTTGGACCGCTGACTTGGCATGCACTTTCCACATTATGCTATAGGATTTGTCACTTAAGTTATCACATCCCAATGCATCAGCTGCAACGCTATGTGCTTTCTCTCTGGATCATCTAATCAAGGATCGGACGATTGAGATCAAGCTCGCAGTTCTTAAAAAGATAAATCCATGGATCTTATGCTTCTTTATCAGGACCATCCATCCAAAATGTGCAGATAGATGGTCCATGATCCGTCACTGAGTTTGCCTATGGGAAAGGGCATCTGTCCACTCTTTAGGGCAAGATCTAAGCTCGAATGAGCTCGGCTTGAACTCAAACTCAACCCACACCATCATCATGCAAGGGGCAAGACATCCAATGGTCAAAATACAAATGGGTGAAAACTTCTTTCACAAAGGACCAAACATTTCCTATTCTAGGCTCGGTTTGAAGGCATACCTCATCGGAGGCTATCACAATGCTCCCAACAGTCGAGATAGCTTCATCTAATAGAGATGAAGCCCTATTGAAAGTTTCAATCCTTGGGATGAAGTGGATCTTTCTATGGACCAAGGTGGGCTTCAATTGCTTGCAGCCTTGATCAAACTCCCCTCTCTTGTTCCTTGAGAACCTGGATGAAGCTTTGGATCAACTCGATTAGGTCCCCTCAAGGTGCTTGAAGGAGGAATTGAGCTGAAATTGAGGATTGAATGGGATTGAATTCCCTAGAACCTCCTTTATTTTCAGTTTTGATAAAGCTAAGAAATGGAGAAATGAAAAGTTCTCTAGGAGGCTTGGAGAAGCTTGAGGATGCTTTCTCTAAGTTCTCTCAAATCGAATGTGAGTGTGGATTCAAGAAATTAGGGGAGTATATCTCCCTAGGTGGATCGAAGCCAGCATAGATGATATTTTGATCAAATTCACCCTATGCAATGGGTTGGTTAGGCCATTTAGGGCGGTATGTGATTTGATTTTGGCCAAAAGAGGTAGTGGAGAAGTTTCCATGTGTTTAATTGAGTGGAGGGATCCTAAGAGCTCAATTTCTATGTGGGTGGTTGGTTTTGCCATTGGGTTAGGTTTGGCTGACCCAAACCCATTGGGTCATGTGCACCATACTCCCTAGTGTCCATGGAGTCCATTAAGAGGGTGCCAAGTGGCAATGAAGAGGATTTGACAAAATTACAAGTGAATTTGGCCAAGAATTACCCTTTGACCTAATGGAAAAATGGTCATTTGGCTTGGATTTTAGTTTGAATATGTTTGGTATGACTTTAAAATGGGTTAGGCCAAGTTTCAATGAATTTGGAATTGATTTGATATGATTTGGCTCATGTTGACCCAATTAGGTCAAAATGGGTCAACTTGGGTCAAGTTGACCAATTGGACAAATTTGGTCAAACCGAGGGTTGGGTCAAGTTCATATGACCATATGAATTGATTTTGTATTTTTGTTTCCAATGAATTTGGTTCATTTGATTTCATTTAGGTCTAATGGGTCAAGTTGACCAATTTGACCCATTTGACCTATTTGGGTTAGGTCATGGGTTGGTTTAGGTTTAATAGGTCATTTGAAATGTATTGATATCTTTATTTCCAATCAATATTGGTTTAGTTTGATTTTGGCTAAAATTAACCATTTAGGTCAAGTTGGGTTCAAGGTCAATTGGGCTAGGTTGGGTCTAGTTGGCCAGTGAGGCTTTGGTCAAGTTCAACAAGTGATTTGGAATGAACTTGACCCATTGGATTCAAGCTTAGATCAAGTTTCAACACATTTTGACTTTTTTAGGTCAAGTTGGGTCAACTTAGGTCAAGTGGCCAATGGGCTGGGTCAGGCTCAAATGATGACTTGGTCAAGTTCAAACATTGATCATAAACTAGTTTTGATCAATGGTTTCAATCAATTTGGCCTATGGTGGATTTTAGCTAGTTTAGGTTTCATTTTGGCTAAGTGTTGACTTGGTCAACCCTTAGGTTTGACTTGGTTTTACCTAATTTGAGTGATTGATCATCTTATGATGATTGTTGCTCATAATGTGAGGCTTAGGTGGGCTTAGTTCAATCCAATTTGGGTAGGATTTGAATTTGGCTCAAAAGAGGTACTTTAGGTCACTTTGGGTCAAGTGAGCCTAAGTGGGTTAATTTACTTGATCAAGTCTTGAATCAAGTTTGGTTGAACTCACACTTGAACTTATGATTGAAATATAAATCCATTTGCAAGTGATTTTGAGTCAAATGAGTTTTGATTCATTTGACAATTTCAAGTTCAAAAGGGTGAACATGAGTTTGATTTGGGTTTGATTTTTTAAAATTTTGTTTTGATTTGATAATTGAAGTTTGTATTTATATTTGGATTCATGATTTAAGGATTGATTGAAACATGAATAAAAATCAAGAGTTTGGCTTGATTTGAATTTGATTTAGCTAAGTTCAAGAATTTGACTTGAAAGGCTTAGGTTGAATTTTGGTTGAATTTGGATTTGAGTTTTGAATTGAGTTTTGGATATTTGAATTTATATTTTATTTATATTTGTGAATATAAATGAGAATATAAATGGGTTATGAGAAAATTTCTTGAATTTAAATTAATTTGGATTTGATTTAGGCTAAGTCATTAAGATAGAATCAAATTGACTTAGGAAAGATTTTTGAACTTGGAATTTCAATCATAATCTTCAATCATTTGGAATTGGCTTGAGTTTGGAGAAAAATAAATAAGTTGGAATTGATTTAAGGTTTGAGAAAAATCAATCAAGTTGGAATTGATTTGAGTTTTGATGTTGATTTGATTTGGAGTTTGACTTGAAGGAAGGAAGTGAAGTTGGTTTATCGGGTGCAAGTTTTCCTAACACCCTAAGCATGACCTATTCCTATGGCTAACTCTTCTAAGTCTCTTGGGTTAGGTTGAGTGTTCACCTAATCACTAGAAGTGTCTTAAGACTAAGGAAACTCTTAGTTTCTAAGAGAAGTCCTATATCTAAGATGGAGGGGTTGAGAGCTCATTCTAAAAATGAGGTTAACAAAGGGCACCCAATAGGTGTGGTGTGACTGACAAGGAACACCACATGTATTGGTGTTCATCGAAATGATCAACAACAAACGATCATAACAGAAATGATCTACTCTAACCCAAGGTGTGGAAGGAATATAAAGCTTAGTGCAATGTGACTCTACTCATGTCATAAGAGAGTAAAGGAAGAATCCAGGGATAGAGTATGTGAACCTTCCAGAACAGTTCAAATCATCCACAGGGGATGAGGTTTGAAATCCGTTGAAGGATTAGAATTCAAGATCCACTGAGAGAACTAGAAAGATTTGCATTTCAATGAGGAGAAGAAAATGGAATGATTTGGATTGTTTGATTTTTTTTATTTGTTTGACTCCACCGAGGGAGATTGATTGGATTTGTTTAATTTGTTGTTTTTGACTCCACTGAGGGAGGAGGGTTAGATTTGTTTCAGATTTTTAAGATTTTGAGATGGACCCTATTAGTTTATGATGGATCATACTGAGTAAGAGCCATGGAGGCCTAGGCCTAACTTAGATTTACCAATCCAAAGGGATAGTCTACCAAACACATAGCAAGACTAGCCAACCAAAGGGAATGCCTTTCGGTGCATGACAGATGTACTAGGAAGAAATCATAGTAGACTTACATCCTCCAAAGTAGGGACGATTCGGGTGATCCATTGGCAAGGTATTAGGGTGAAACCTGCTCTATTGAGTGAATGTCACTAGGGGACTTAGATCAACTCAAAGATAGTCAAGATTAATTTCATTTTTAGGTTTCTTTTGATGAATCCTATCAGTTTGCGATGGATTGCACTGAGTAGGAGCCATGGAGGCCTTGAGCTAGCTTAAATTTACCAATCCAAAGGGAGTAGTCTACCAACCACACAGTAGGACTATCCAACCAAAGGGGTTGCATTTCAGTTTGCAATGGTCAAGTTAGGAAGAAAATGCGGGGACTCACATCTTCCAAAAATAAGGAACCACTGGAGTGATCGGTTGGTAAGGCAATAAATCAAACCCAACCTAGGGCTCACTATTAAGTGAATGATGTTGGGAGACTTAGATCAAATCAAAGATAGTCAAGATTAATTTCATTTTTTACTTTGTTTTGATAGATTCTATTGGTTTGTGATGGTTCACACTGAGAATGAGCTTATATTAGCCTAGACCTATCTTAGATTTACTGAACTAAAGGGAGTGTCTTCTCGACTGATGGAAGAACTATCTGACCAAAAGAGTGCCTTTCAGTTTGCAATGATCAATTCATGGGAAGAAAGCTCCGGGATTCACATCTTTCACTACAAAGACCACTAGGGTGATTAGTTTCTTTGGGCAATCAAATCGAACCCTACCTAAGGTTGCCCATCGATTTGTGACAATCATGCTAGAAAGAATGCATCATTGGCTTACATCTTCTAAATCAGAATGACTGTTGGGGTAACCTACTTTTGGCAAATTAGATTGAACCCAACATAAGGGCAACACTGAGGGTATTCGACGGACATATCTCAACTCGTGTAGCAATTCTATAGGGAGTTCTGGCGCCTCTAAAGATAGGATGCCTGCTTGGGAAAAGGGTCCCTTTAGGAGCTTGAATTCCTAATCCACAAGAAAAAAATTTATTTGTTTTGTTTGTTTATCGTGGACTCTGTTAGTTTATGAGGGATCAAACTGAGAAGGAGCTTATATCAGCCTAGACCTATCACAAATTTACTGAACTAAGAATTTACGGTTAAAAAATTCTCCAACCACGGGGGTGGCTACTAGGAAAGGGGGTCTGGCCAATCCAAGACTAACTCGGGTAGTGACTAAATGGGGTCGCAAAGGACATGATCCAAATAGAGTGCTGGCAGGGAGAGGGGCCGCTAAGGGCTTGATCTAAAACCCTAGAGAAGATAATATCATAGGTATTTGGTGGCTAATTCAAGGAAAAGCATGGGGACTCACATCTACCAAGAGTGGTGTATCCACTAGGTGTGTCATTGTCAATTATGAACATGTACCAACCTAAAGTGCTCATTGATTTGAAATAATTAGCCTAGAAAGAAAGCTTGAGGACTCACATCCTCTTATAGAAAAACTAACTGCTGGGATAGTCTATCTTCGGTTCGACAAGTTCCATCCGACCTAGTGTAACTACCGAGTGATGCCACTCGGGGACTTACATCGACTTAAGTGTAGTCAAGAGGAAAAGGATCCACTGGGGGACTTATCCTAAATCTCAAATATACTCGACCTAGTCAGATCATGATGATTAGTTCAAGAAAGAAAGCAGGGGGACTCACATCTTCTTAAACAAAATCAACATGAGGTAGCTTATTGGCTGGGCAGTGAAGTCTACCAAACTAACAAGGTGCTCATTAGTTTACAATGATCAAGTTAGGAAGAAAGCATGGGGACTAACATCCTTCAACAAATGACCATTGAGATAACATACTAACGAGGTAGCATGTAAACCAAACCTTGAGCAGCTAATGAGTGAGTGCCACAGGGGGCTTGCTCCCACATCAAAATAGCCTGAGATAAAAGATATCCATTTGTGCTTGAAGGAATAAGATGCCTCTGGGGGACTCTTACACCTAGAACTCAAGGATACTTGACCTAGTCAGTGCATGATGGCTAGCTCAAGAAGAAAGTGCGGGAACTCACATCTTCTTAAATAAAGTCAACATGAGATAGTTTACTAGCTGGATAGTGAAGACTACCAAACTAACAAGGTGCTCATTAGTTTGCAATGGTCAAGTTGAGAAGAAAGCGTGAGGATTCACATCTTCAAATAAATGACCACTAGGGTGACATACTAGTAATGTAGCATGTGAACCCGACCTAGTGCTGCTAATGAGTGAGTGCCATAGGGGCTTGCTCCCACATCAAAATAGCCCGAGACAAAAGATTTGTGAATGTGCTTGAAGGAATAGGATTCCTGTGGGGGACTCTTACACCTAGATCTCAAGGATACTCGACCTAGTCAGTGCATGATGGCTAGTTCAAGAAGAAAGCATGGGCACTCACATCTTCTTAAATAAAGTCAACATAGGTAGTTTATTTGCTAGGCAGTGAAGACTACCAAACTAACAAGGCACTCATTGGTTTGCAATGGTCAAATTGAGAAGAAAGCATGGGGACTCACATCCTCCAACAAATGACCACTGGGGTGACATACTAGCAATGTAGCATGTGAACTCGACCTAGAGCAGCTAATGAGTGAGTGCCACAAGGGGCTTGCTCCCACATCAAAGTAACCTGAGATAAAAGATATGTGTTTGTTGTTGTTCTTGTGTTAAAGGGAATAGGATGCCACTTGAGTTTTCTCACACCTACCTTAAACACACTTAGAGAATTGTATGAGATGGTGCCACTGATGGCAACCAGATTCCCACTAAGAAAGGATGCCACTTGGGTTCTCTTACACCTAACTTAGTTGTGCTAATCGAAATAGGATTCCTCTTGTGTTCTCTCACACATATTCCAATAGCACTAGGAGATTGTGTTCGTGTCATGAAAGAGGGATAAGTTGCCTCTTGGGTTCTCTTACACCTATCCTAGACACATTATAGTAGATTCACAAGACAAGCAAATAATGCTTCGAAAGAAGAGAGATTTTGATGAATGGAATCAAATTTTTATTCTTTTGTTGATAATTACTTTCAATCATGATTTATGGGTAATATTTCTTCAAATAGAGCACATTAATTGGAAGCATCAGGTTTTCCCCTTTACAATCAACGAGCTGATAGGATCCTCCTTGGTAAGCCTTCTCTATGACATAGGGGCCTTCCCAAGTATGTTCAAACTTGCCTCCCATCTTTCGATGGAAAACATTATTCTACTTAGTATTCACACAAGTTCTCTTACTTGGAAAGACCTAAGTGGACTAGTTTGCTATGAGCTTGAATCATTTTGGCTTTGTGCAACTCAAGGTTTTGTCAGTAGGTGACTCTCCTCTAAATCTTTGAGCTCTTCTAACCGCAACTTTGCATTTTTCTCTATAGTGATCTTGCTATCCAATGCTGTCCTTAGTGATGGGAGTTTAAATTTTAAAGGTAGAATGACTTTGGACCCAAACACTAAAGAAAATGGGGTAGATTGAGTTGGAGTTCGGTATGTGGTACGGTAGGCCCACAACACTTCAACCAACTGCACATTCCATTATCATTTATTATCATCAAGTGTATTCTTTAGTATTTGGATAAGAATTTTGTTAATGCTTTTGTTAAGCCATTTTCTTTGGGGTAGTAGATGGTGGAGTATCTCCAATCTATACTGTATCTTCTGAAGCTGTTGATCATGGTGCTTTTGAATGCAGTACCACTATTGGTTATAATTTGTTGAGGCATCCCGAACCTATATAGAATATGTTTCCTAAAGACTGAAGCACATGCTAAGTTGTGACCTCTCTGAGTGGGATTCCCTTTGCCCACTTGGAAATGTAGTCGGTGGCAGCTAGAATAAACCGATGATCCTTGGAAGAAGGAGGATCAATCAGACCCATAATTTTGGTACGCTAACACTCAAATGGCTATGAGGCTAATATAGGGTGTAGAATGTTGGGTGGTGGATGTTAGACCACATCGTGTACCTGACACTGATGGCATCTCCTAGCTACATCCATATATTCTGTAATCATCGAAGGCTAGTAGTATCCTAGTCTCTTGATTCTGCTTTTCCTCTTCGGACCAACTTGTTGCACTTCGCATAGACCTGAATGTACCTAGGTTATGATGCCAAGGGCTTCATGTTTATCTAAACAATGTAAGCACATTTGATTAAAAGACCATCGGTACAAGGTGCCATCAATGAGAGCATAGGAGAGAGCTCTCTGTTTCACCTGGGCTACTTTTCTTGAGGTAGTTTCGGTGTTCAAATAGTATATGAACAGTTGTTTCTAGTCCAACTCCTTGTACTTATAGGCAATGACAACCTCCCCTTCAAGAGAAAGTCTCTCTATGAGTTCAACATCAATAAGGGATAGGACTTGTCTATTTTGGACACTTATTGGAATGGACTCATCTTTTGGACATGCCAATTCTTTAGCAAGTCTTGCCAAAGCATCTGCTATTGTGTTCTATGCTCGAGAAACCTTGTAGATGGTGACTTTGGAGATTTGGGCCAACAACTTCATGGTAGACTCATGGTAATGACGAAGCATAGCTTTCAAAACCTTGTAGGAGCTAACAATCTAGTTGATGACCAACTGAGAATCCCCAAAGATGTTGATGCTCTTGAAACAGAATATGATGGATAACTCCAGACTGATAATCAAAGCTTCATACTCAGCTTCATTAGTGGTGCAGGGATTGGAGAGATGGTATGAGAATCTCATCACATCATGGTCTGAAGTTAAGAGAACTATTCCTACCTTTCCTGGAAGAGTAGATTAGGGTGCTTCTCCTTTATGAAAGGAAGCCACGCCATCAAAATACATCTCCCATCGGCGGTTGTCAATCTCATCTAAGTTCATGATTTATTCATTAGGGAGATCATCCCTAACCGAAGAATCAGCAGGCATGGGGTGTGACGTTAAGAAATCTACTTGTGTTTGTCCTTTTACCATACATAGAGGTACGAATGTGATATCAAACTGCTAGAGTATCATGGACCAACATGCTAAACATCTAGATAGCATTGGCTGTGTCATGAATACTACATTGGATTGGTCCTGGAAATCAAGTTCACCATATGAGAAAGCATATAGTGTAGGATGCAAAGATTAAAGCTAATCAATGTTTCTTAATAGGTGGGTAATTCTCTTCAGTAGGAATCGATCATGGCTGAGGTAGTAGAGCACTCTCATTCCCTTCATTATTGGCTTAGGCTAACAAAGTGCCAAGGGAGTCATCCAATGCAGTAGTGTAGAGGATGAATGGCCCTGATAGGTTAGGCGGTAGCTTCACCAAATATACTTGATATCTTCGAAGGCATGCTGGCACTTATCATCCCACTTGAACTTGACATCCTTTTTGACAAGTGTTGAAAATGAAATAAAGTATCTTAGATACACCAACTATCCTTGAAAAGATCTGAGTTGAGTTAAACTTTTAAGAGGAGGTATTTCCAAGATAGCTTTGATCTTTTCAGGATCTATTTATATTCCCCGATGTAGGACAACAAACCCAAGAAATTTCCCTGAAGCTACTCCAAATGTACACTTCAGGGGATTCATTTTGAGGTTATATTGTCTTAATCATTCAAACACTACTCTCAAGTCAAAGAGATGGTCTTCCTTTTATTTGCTCTTGACTACTAGATCATCAACCTAGCACTCAACGATGATGGATGAGTTCGTTGAAGATCTGTGTCATGGCCCATTGGTATGTAGCAACAACATTTTGAAGGCCGAAAGGCATGAACCTATAATAATAGATTTGATCGAGGTTTGAAATGAAGTGTTTCTTTTATCCTCAGGGGCCATCTTGGTTTGGTTGTAGCTAGATGACCCATCTATGAAGGAGAAAACTGCATGAGATGAGGCAAAAACCACCATTAGTTATGGTATAGGAAGAAACTCATCCTTGGACCTACCATGTTTAAGTCCCTAAAATTGATGTAATTATAAATTTGGCCATTCTTCTTCTTAACTGGGAAGACACTAGCAAACCAGGTAGAGTATTTTTCTTCCCTGATGAAACCAACATCGATCAATTTTTTGACTTCAGAAATGACCTGTTGTTCGATTTCTAATCCCATGTGTCTAGGAGCTTGCTTGATAGGATTAACGCTAGGATCTATTGCTAGTTTATGGACTACTACATCAAGAGATAATCTGGGCATTTCTTCATAACTCCATGCAAAGTAGTTTTTAAACTCAATCAATAGCTTAACTAATTCATTAGTTTCTTCTTCATTCAACAACAAACTAGTGTATGTCGGGCGTGGGTTTTCTTTCATCCCGAGGTTGATTTCTTTAAGCTTGTCAATTATTGAATGGATCTCCTCTTCAAATTTTGGTGGTGCATCTTTGATTTGGAGATCATCTGGATCATCTGAAGTTTCAAAACACACATCCTCATAAGAGTTAGTGTTGTTTAAAAAAAGCCTATCAGACTCCAAATGGTTGGTGACAACTAAGTAGTAATCGCCATCATCGACTGGACCCACTGTACCAAATCTTTATCCTAATCTTAATTGTTTGTCCTTGCCTATTTTGTTCCATGGCTTCTCAAAGTACTCTAACCTATGCTTAGACCATGTATAAGGAACCAAACCTTTCTTTACAAGATTAAGAACACAAGGAGAGTACCAGTCAAAAGGCAATTCCATTAATTGTTTATTTGAAATATCCTCAAGTCTTACATTAGGTTTTGGACTTGAGGATGATGATCCTAAAAAAGAATCCCTTTGATTTGACATCTCTGGAAGATTGAGGGGCTTCCTTAACTACTAAACCTTTAACTTTTTGAGATGAAAGTGAGGTTAGAGCTAAGGTTCCTAATTGTTGCCTGATAGTTTTACATACATTTGATTCAAATACTTTTGTGCTTTGTCTGGAAGCCTGGTCTTTGTCACTGTCTGGCTATAGTGTCACTTCTAATGAAACCCATTGAGAGGGGTTGGCTGGTACATTAGAATTATCCACTAAGCTAGATTTCAAGTCTATGTGAATAGTAGGAGTACTCCAATGAACAATAACATAACCCATATTGGCTGATGGCCAACCCAGGGGTCTTCCGCCTTTGGGATTTGTATGTCCTCTGTCTCAAGTGGGTCACATCCTACCCACATGTCCATATGATGGAATGAACTGTGGGTGGAATGTGATATGGCTCTACTTCTTCTTCTATTTCCCTATCTTGTTCACTTGAATTTTTATTTTTCATTTATTTTTCTTTTTCTTCTTTTTCGTCTTTTACTTTTTCTTTTTCTTTTATGTTTGAATTTTATCTAAGTTCATGAGAAAGGGAATTTTAAGGAAGATAGTAGGTCAAATTTTCATATATCTCAACCTCTCTTACTGAAAATGGCTTTTCATCTCCTTTGATATAGTACTCAATCCCATCCTTCCTAAACTTGAAGTATTGATGGAGGCAAGATGGAAGCATCTTATTCTAATGTATCTAAGACCTCCCGAGCAAAGTGATAAATGAAGTATTTGAATCAATGATATAAAACTTGGCTTCAATCTTCCAGTCACCTATCTCCAAAGGTAACATTATGAAACCTAAAGCCCTCTCGCCTTGTTCATTGAATCCTCTCAACATCATTCGATCTCCTCGGAGTATGGAGATGTCGATCCTCAAATAGGCAAGGGTCTTTAGACTCATAATGTTCACCAATGCACCTGGATCTATGAGAACTCTAGCTAGTTTGAATCTTCCCATGTCAACTGTAATGTAGAGGGGACGGTTGTGCTCCATGTCCCCCAGAAGTAGGTCTTCATCTGTGAAAGTGATTCCCTGAGCTTCTCTGGAATAATGTGCCTCCTCTCCAATAGCGATTAGCTGAGCTAAGCATATTTCAATATCAAGGAGAGCCTTGATTAATGATTCCCTCATCTCTTTGGATAAGATAAGGGCATCATATATGCTTAGCTTAGATGCCAACTTTCTTAGGTGAGAGAGGACATTGTAGTCCACCTTGGGCTAATCTTCCACAAGCATATCCAAGGGTGGAGCATCCTGTGGAGGAGCTTCTCATCATCTGAACCAATGACTTATTTCCTTCTATCTTGAGGTGCTACCCTAGGAGGTAGAACCTTACCACTACAGAGGTTGACTTCAGTGATCTCTTGTGGCAGGGTAATAAAAAATTCTACCTGCACATCAAACTCAGCTACAACTTCTCCTATGGGAACCTCAAAATCGGATGATTCTAAGTCTATCTCAAGAGACAAACCTGTATGATTTCAGAGAAGGAAAGTCCAACTCTGAATTAGAATGAGGAAGATCAAAATTATAATAATTATTGTTTAGACTTGAAGAATTTTCATTGGAATAGATTTAGACAACCCATCAGAAGTGACACAGATATAATTCAAGCTAACTTTATTCTTCAATTTCTTGGATTTTGAAGGAGGTACACAGTAAAAATAAAGTAACGTAAGTGGGGTGAGGGATTTTATGCCCTCATCCACTGATACAAGATGTCTACTAGAAGAAGAGATAGTTGAAGTAGAGGTAGTAGCAGATGTAGTAGTTCGAGTGGGCTGGAGGTGGACTGGGTCATGGTTTGTCTTGGGCTATCCAGGGCGGATACTGCTGCTACTGAGCTCCCCCTTTCCCTGAGTTGGCTCTGGCAACTTGCAAACCTTCCTTGATGTTGGAGGTTTGAGCTATCTCAAGAACCTGCAAGGAAATTATCTTCATTTTAGAAATAATTTTTTTAAAGGTACAAGATAAGGAGATGTCTCAACCTTCTTTAGTTTTGGAAGGATCACAAGTATCCCCAAGGATTATCCTGATGGAACTGGATGGTTGTTCAACAAGGTATTCCTTTGGGATAACTATAGCACCATTCTTGAAACTATGTTCAAGCCAATCCTTGAATGAAAAGCAATCTTCTAAAACATGACCTAGCATGCAGTGGTAAGGGCAAAAGTTAGGATCATTACTTTTGCCACTTTCTTCGCCTCATAAGTTTGGGTAGCTGAAAATCGCTTCTTTAAAGAGATTACCTCTTAAATGAATTTTCTAGTTTATCCAAAAATAATAATCAGAATGTGTCTTTATGAAAGAGGTAATATAAAGACTTCCTGGGTGGTAGAAGAGGTGGAAAGTGGGACGAGGTCTCTCAAATCTCTCAGCTATTTCCCTTATCTCTTTATTGCACTTCTTCTTCAAAAGCTTTCTATTACTTATGATTTATTGATTAGTCTGGAAAAGGTGACTGTTTGGCATTTCCTTGTAAGCTAGTCGCCTTGTTGGTTAGCTTCGCAAAAGTTTTGATGATGAAACCTTTGAGCATGAAGGCGACCGGGCCATTGATATTCTTAAGTAGATTCTCAATGGCATGCTATTGAGATAACTATGGTTTGCATTTCATACTCAAATTATGCCATCTAAGAATGTAATCAATGAGGGACTCATATGGGTTTTATTGAGCCCGAGATCGCTTCTGGTTATCCCTTTGTCAAAGAAACCTCTTGATGAAGAGTTGCTCCAACTCAGCAAATGTCTTCACTAAACTGTTGGGAAGTTTAGCATACCATTCAAAGGCTATGCCTACTAAGCTACTGACAAAGAGATAGAAGAGTAAAGCATCATTGCCACCGGTGTTGCAACAACTAGCCCTGAAGTGTGCAATATGCTACCTCAATTTCCCACTGTCATCGAAGCTTTTGAAAGAAGGTGGTACGAAACCCTTAGGATATTGGATGGCATCAAATTCCTCCTGGTAGGGTCTACCCTTTGGAACTGATGATCCTCCTGCTTGAGCCAACACTTCTCTCTCACCTCTTGCTCACCATAGTTCTAATATCTTTTCCTATATGGAGATACTATCCATTACCTTCTTATATAGGCATGCTGCTCTCTGGAGGTGCAGTCTTTGGATCCAAACATGCATGAACTCGGATAGCTAGTCTCATAGTAGGATGAACTGCGGTGCTTGTTTTGAAGTGCTAAGGCTACGCTAACAAGTCCTCAAGCTACTTACCCATCCTATCTATTTGTTCATCTTTCTACTTTAATTCTAGAGTGTTGGGTCAAGTAGGCTATGTCTTCTTCTCTCACCTTCCATAGTCTGCTGCTCATAGAGGAGGGAACCCCGGGTATCTAACATGTATACCCCTGCTGAATCCTCTAACATGTCATCTTCATTCAGATCAAAGCTGATCTTTTCATCCTCTAAATGGTACCAGGCATATCCTAAGATTTTTTTCTTCTCCACTAGATACTAGGCTATGATGTCATTTAGGGATTGGTCCAACTAAATAGGCATGAAAGATCAGATTTGATTAGTAATGGGATCACTATCATGAATAGATAAGCAACTAACCTATGAAGCTGCTGGTGAGCTCATCTTGTGAGGACTATTCTCACTAGAGGAAAGATACTCCTGACTATTGCTGGATCTAGGCAGAGTCGCACTCTTAGGAGGATCTATAACCATAGGGGCGACTGAACTATCTCCTCCTCCCTCAATTGTTGACTATCTCCACATCCTGTTGTGGTGGTGGTGGTGATGGGATGACTACTATTCTTCAAGGTCATCATTCCTTCTTCACCATAACTGGAGTAAAAGGTCAAGAAGAAGAGCTCGACCTTGCCATAGTAGGTGGTGTAGATGGGACAAGAACTCTTTGTCATAGCTGGATCACCAATGGGGTTCTCTTCTACCCTGATGTGGCCTTCATGGCCTTGGCTAGAATAGTAGATACTGGGACATATACAGGAGATGGCAGACAAGGAGAAAAGCAGTGTGGTGGTGGCATCACCGACTTTCACAGGATAGGATCTCCTCTCCTATGATGTGTAGTCCCCGTGAGTAAGATACTGTCAGTATGGTCGGTGAGGGTAGCACATTGATTTGGATAATCCATAAGTGCGGAGGCTACTGACAATCGGTTGTACCTCTAGCACTCTCGACTAGTGACATGAACTGTGCGGGGCATCTCCCAGCCTCTCACGCTTCGCCCTGTGAGGGATAATTGGTCTCAAATAAAATTGAGCCCCTTCAATCATTAGTAGGCTCGCTTTCAAGTAAAACTAATCGGCAGGCACCTCTCACTATAGGTGCTTGGCCAACCACTAGCGAGGCTGCAATCTTCTAGCATCCTCAGACTAGACTCTCTACTAGACGTAGAGAGAGGGTGGAACTAGTTTTCTGCAACTAGCAGGGAAACCATCCGAGGTAACTCCTCTATAACATACTAAGTGGCTGCCTCCAACTCGAGCAATACGAGTGTGATACAACTTGATAATGTGGTTCTTATTTCTTTGTCGGGTCTAGGTAGGTTGAGCAGAGTAGGAACTAAACCCAACCTCAAAAGCAAGGGAGACAATCCCTAGAATCAAGGGATATTTCCCCTTTTAGGGAGCCAGTGAGTGGGTACTAGCCCTAACTAGGCAGCATGGGGAACAATGGGGCACTATCGGCACGATCTGCTACTGGGAACTACCATAGCCTTCCTCTTCAGTAAGGGGATCTCCAAATTAGATGGCATGTCGATCTGGATGACCAGCTTTTACCCGGTCATGTGGACCGCTAATGCAGTGCGCATGTTCCATGTGGTGCAATGGGATTCATCACTTAAGTTGTCACATCCCAATGTCACGTCAATGGCATCGCTATGAATTTTCATTCAAGATACTCCGATCAAGGATTAGATGGTTCAGATCAGCTGCAGTTCTTAAAGGATAAATCCATGGATCCTATTCATCTTGATAAGGACTATCCATCCAAAATATGTGAATGGATAGTCCATGAAGTCACTAAGTTTACCTATGGGAAAGGGCATCCGTCCACTCTTTAGTGCAAGATCCGAGCTCGATTGAGCTCAGATTGAACTCAAACTCAACCCACTCCATTAACATGCAAGGGGCAAGACATCCAATGGTCAAAATGAAATGGGGTGAAAATTTCTTTCACAAAGGACTAAACACTTCCTATTCTAGGCTCGATTTGAAGGCATACCAAGGTTATCACCGCCTCCAAGAGAGGTAGCTTCATCTAGTGGAGGCGGAAATTTTCAAGCCTTGGGGATGAAGTGGATCTTCCTATGGACCAAGGTGGGCTTCAATTGCTTGCTGCCTTGATCAAACTCCCCTCTCCCATGCCTTGAGAACTTGCATGAAGCTTTAGATCAACTCAATTAGGTCCCCTCAAGGTGCTTGAAGGAGGAATTGAGCTGAAATTGAGTATTGAATGGGATTGAATTCCTTGCCTCCCTATTTTCAGATAACCCAGAAATAGAGAAATAAAATTGCTTTAGGAGGCTTGGAGAAGCTTGAGGATTCTTGCTCTGAGTTTGTTAGCTTCAATTGAATGTGAGTGTGTTGGATTCAACTGAAATTAGGGAGAGTATATCTCCCTCTAGGTGGATCGGAAGGTCAAGCATAGAGATGCTATTTTGATCAAATTCACCCAATGCAATGGGTTTGTTAGGCCATTTAGGGTGGCATGTGATTCAGTTTTGGCCAGAGGAGGTAGTGGAGAAGTTTCCATGTGCTTAATTGAGTGGAGGAGGGATCCCAAGTGCTCAATTTCTAAGTGGGTGGTCAGTTTTCCCATTAAGTTGGGTTTAGCTGACCCAAACCCATTGGGTCATGTGCACCATGCTCACTAGTGTCCATGGAGTCCACTAAGAGGGTGCCAAGTGACCATGAAGAGGATTTGACCAAATTTTAAGTGAATTTATCCAAGAATTACCCTTTCCCTAAGGGTAAAATGGTCATTTAGCTAAGATTTTAGTTTGAATATGTTTGGTATGACTTTAAAATGGGTTAGGACAAGTTTCAATTAATTTTGAATTGATTTGACATGATTTGGCTCATGTTGACCCATTTAGGTCAAAATGGGTCAACTTGGGTCAAGTTGACCAATTGGTCAAATTGGGTCAAATCGAGGGTTGAGGCAAGTTCATATGGCTTGATTTGGAATCTTTATTTCCAATCAATTTGGTTTATATTTGGATTTGCTTCATTTGATTTCATTTAGGTCAAATGGGTCAAGTTGACCAGTTTGACCCATTTGACCTATTTGGGTTAGGTCATGGGTTGGTTTAGGTTTCATTGGTCATTTGAAATGTATTGGTATCTCTAATTAATTTTGTTTAGTTTGATTTTGGCTCAATTTGACCTTTAGGTCAAGTTCAAGTCAATTGGCTAGGTATAGTTGGCCAATTGAGGCTTTGGTCAAGTTCAATAAGTGATTTGGAATGAACTTGACCAATTGGTTTCAATCAATTTGGCTTAGAATCAAACAACTCAGGAAGGATTTTTGAACTTGGAATTTCAATCATAAGCTTCAATCATTTGGAATTGCTTTGAGTTTCAAGAAAATCAATTAAGTTGGAATTGATTTAAGGTTTGAGAAAAATCAATCAAGTTGGAATTGATTTGAGTTTCGATGTTGATTTGATTTGGAGTTTGACTTGAAGGAAGGAAGTGAGGAGTTGGTTCAAGCTATAGGGTAGGCAAGTTTTCCTAACACCCTAAGGCATGACCTATTCCTATGGCTAACTCTTCTAAGTCTCTAGGGTTAGGTTGAGTGTTCACCTAATCAATAGAAGTGTCTTAAGACTAAGGAAACTCTTAGTGTCAAAGAGAAGTCCTATGTCTAAGATGGAGGGGTTGAGAGCTCATTCTAAAATGAGGTCAGGGTAGATCCATTTTAGACAATATTTTACTTGCCCAAGAATTAATTCATGATCTTGATGCCAAGATTAGAGTGGCAACATTCTTTTCAAATTAGATATTACTAAAGCCTTTGAAAACATTTCTTGGGATTTCCTTTTCCATATTCTAAATTTATTTGGGTTTTCTGATAAATTTATTTTTCTTATTAAATATTGTATTAATAATGCCTGGTTTTTGATTTTGCTTAATGGGGAAGCCTTGGGTTTCTTTCCCTCTTCCCATTGCTTATGATAAGGGGATCCTTTATCTCTTGCTTTATTTATTATTGTTGTTGAGTACTTATCTAGAAGCATCAATGATTTATTCTTAAACAATCCTAGTATGTACTACAAAACTCTTAGTGGTCTTCCTATTTCCCATTTAAGTTTTGTAGATGATTTCATTATTTTTTGCAATGCTTCTATTCATCACATCAAGCATCTCAAGCCTTTTTTAAATAAATTTAGTATAGAAAGTGTATTCTCTATCAATGATAACAAAAGTTATTTTATCACTTCCTATAGTATCTCCAATATTAAAATCAATCAAATCTTGCATATCACTAATTTTAAACATCAACACTTACCTCTTAAGTACTTGGGTCCTCCGCTCTTGAAAGGCCCAAAACATTCCCATCTCTTTGACAAGTTAATTCAAAAAAATTCAAATAAAATTTATGTTTGGGAATTCCATTTACTTTCCTTTGGTTGTAGGCTCACTATCCTTAAAGCACTCTCAACTCAATGCCTCTTTATTTGATTCAAACTATTATCCCCACTAATGCTACACTTATAAGAATTGATCATTTGCTTAACAAATTTTTTTGGGCTTCAATTCTACCAAAAGAATGCATTGGACATCTTGGCATAAATGTTGTGGTCCTTTGGGAGAAGGTGCTCTTGGTTGCAAGCCTATTCATGAAGCTCTCACCTTCTCTCATAAGCTCGGTGGAATTTTAGAAAGAATGATAGCCTTTGGGCTAAGTTTATAATGGAAAAATATTGCCAAGGTAAACACCCCCTTAACTGTGCTTATAAAGTTGGTGACTCGGGTTTGTAAAAGACTTTGCTCCATTAAATGGGTTGCCAAAACATTAATATCTTGGGGGTATTCAGTCGAGTTCTTCCTTCTTTTGGCAAGATAATTGGACTGGCAGTGGCTCTTTTGACATCCTTTTATCTACCCACTCTACTACTGCTATCAAAGTTAATTCTTTTTAGCTTAATAATAATTGGAATGAAGGCAAACTTGAGAATTATATCCCTATTTATTTTTTGACAACTTTAGAAATATCCCCATTTCTTCTAACAAACCTAACCAAATTATTTTTAAGCTTTCTTATAATGGTGACTTTGTTCTTAAAGTGGTTTGGAATTTTATTAGAGATAAACAAAACCCCTAATGTTTTTGTTAAACTTTGGAATAATATCATTCCCATTTCCTATTTGATTTTAGCTTGGAGGATTTTGAATAACTTTATTCCTATGGAATCTTTGCTCTGGACTAAATGGTTTTACTTACCTTCAAAGTGCTATTGTTGCTTTCATGTTGAAAATATAAATCATGTTTTTGTCAATGGTGCTATTGCTTCTAAATTATGGTTTTGGTATGATGATTTATTTAATACTAATTATTTTCAAGGTTCTCTTTCTTTATATCAACTTCTTGAAGTCTTTCAAAATATAGTGAAAGGCCATATTAAAGTTTTAATTGATATTACCCTTATCTGTTCATCGGATGGATAGAAATGATGCTAAATATCATGGTATTCCTATGAACCATAAAAGGATCCTGGCTTGAACTAAAGAAAAAATTCATGCTCTTTTTAATGCCAATCTTCTTAGTAATATTCATTTTAGAGGTTAAAAATTTGTGGCTAAAAAATTGGGTATCACTCTACATGAGTTTGACTCTTATAAAAGTGCTAAGATTATCCATTGGATAAAACTTAAAGACAATTTGATTAAAGTGAATACTGATGGTTTTGTTGCTTCCAATAAATATGGTTGTCGTGGTATCCTTTGGGATTCTAAAGGTACTATCATATGTGCTTTGGCCTATCCTCTCAAAGCCTATTCTATTATTTTTGTTGAGCTTATGGTTGTTAAAAAAGCTATTGAAATTTGTTTGAATAGAGGTTTCCTCAACATATGGATTGAAGTTGATGCTCTCTTGCTTCCTGACATGTTTAATTCCAATAGAAATGGGAATGCTGAATTATTTTATCTTCTTAATCATACTAAAATCTTCTTTCTCAAGTTTGTTTTAAAATTTCTCACATCCTTCGTGAAGGTAATGCTTATGCTGATTACTTGGCTAACTTTGGTTCCAACTTAACTAAGTTCACTTTATTTGACAACAAAACTTTGCCTAAACTATTAAGAGGTTTGGTTAATCTAGATAATGCAAGATTTCCTTATCTGAGATTATAAATTCTTGGCTTGGTTTTTGCTATTGATTTTTTATGATCTTTTGCTTTTGGTTGCCAATTATTAAACCCACTTTGTGTTTTTATTGGCTCTTTTATTTTCTTTGTTGGTGGAGGATATAAGCACTCGTGTTTTTCTTTTTTGCTCTTATTTGTCTCTGGTTTGTCTTGTTACTCCTGTCATATGCTTGCTCCTTTTGATTTTGTTATTCCTTTTTGGTGGTGGCTTTGGTGGTGCTCCTATTGTATTGCTAATATCCCTGATGGTTGGTTGATTATCTTCCTTATTGGGCTTGGTTGTTCGGGTGTCTTTGTGGTTGGTTGTTACGTTTGCTGTTTGGAGGATTTTGAAGCCTTCCTGGATGATAGACTTTGGTTGATGGGCTACACGAGGTATGCTGGCTATGATTGCCTTGATGTTTGTCACTCTTTCTTCTTTTGGTTGGTAATGCTATATGTAATTGTAACTCTTCTCCTAAAGTTTGGATGCTTACATAGTGTTGCTCTTGAGATGATTGTAATTGAACTGAACCTTTTCTTTACTTTACTCCTATTTTCTCTTACTTTTTATGCTGGCTTAATTGTACTCATCCTTTCAAAAGTATGTTGCGATTTCTTTTATAGGCTAGAGAGTCAGGTGGATCTAGTATCGACAGACCAAAATGAAGTTTGTTGATGCTTATATGGATTTTCTTGTTGATTTTTTTTTTTTTTTTGCTTTATTTCCTTCATTATTGAAATAGTTAGGGATTTATCTCTTTAGGATTTATTGTAGCTCTTTGAGCATTAGCTTAGAGAGTTACCCCCTCTAAGAACTTTGTACTTTTCTTTATGACAATTTCTTAATTTCCTTAAAGAAAACCCTAAACCCTAAACCTACCTACAACCCTAAACCCTAATACCTAAAATCTACAACCCTAAACCCTAAACCCTAAAACCCAAACCCTAAACCCTAAACACTAAATCTTGAACCCTAAACCCTAAATCGTAAAAACCTAAAAACCTAAACCTAAACTAAATAAAACCTAAAAAGAAAATAAATAAAAAACCTAAACCTAATTAAAATATAAAAATAAAATAAAATGAAAACCTAAACTAAAACCTAAACCTAAACCTAAACCTAAAAATATAATAAAAAAACTAAACTAAAATAAAATAAATAAAACTGTAAATAAAATAAAATAAACCTAAGAATAAAACCTAAAAAATAAAAAACTAAATGTAAAATAAAATAAAATAAACCAAAAATAAAATAAAATAAAACTAAATAAAAACCTAAAACTAAAAAAAATCCTAAAATAAACCTAAAAATGAATAAAAAATAAAACCTAAAACCTAAACTAAAAATAAACTTAAACTTAAAATAAAAATAAAATAAACTTGAACCTAAACTAAAATAAATAAAACCTAAACATAAACCTAAAATAAACTAAAAGAAAATCTAAATCTAAACTAAATCAAATAAAATAAATAAAAAATAAACATAAACCTAAACTAGAAAATAAAACCTAAAAATAAACCTAAAATGAAAACCTAAAACCTAAACCTAAAAAATAAAATAGAAACCTAAACCTAAACATAAAAATAAAAATAAAATAAAAATATAACTCAATTAAAAAATAAACCTAAACCAAAAACCTAAACCTAATAAATAAACTAAAATAAATAAACCTAAACAAAATAAACTAAACTAAATAAAATAAAAAAATATACCTAAATAAAAATAAAAATAAAATAAACTAAAATAAATATAAATGAAGTAAACTAAATAAACCTAAACCTATCGATTTACTTAATTTAAAAAAAACCTTAAACCCTAAACCTACAACACTAAACCTACAACCTTAAAACCTAAACCTTAAACCCTAAACCCTAAAAAGCCCTAAACCCTAAACCCTAAACCCTATTCCTAAACCCTAAACCTAACAAACCCTAACCCTAAAACCCCAAACCTAAACCCTAAAAAAAACTAAACCTAAACCTAAAGTAACTAAATAAATTAAAAAAATAAACCTAAACCCTAAGAATGGGCATAAACCTTGACGCGGAACATCACCATCAACTAGGCTCAGATCCGTGGTGAGGTGAAGGTGGGTGGCGATAAGTGGTGGTGGGTGATCTGGATGTGCTGGTGGATATGGAGGTGGTGGTCGGAGCAGTGGTGGTTCTGGAGGTGGGAGGAGCCACAAAGGTTACAACCGTGGTGGTGGTGGAGGGAGAGATCAGGGATATGATGGTGGTTCCTGCTACTCGAGAGGATGGGGTGGTTCTGATGGGAACTGAAGAAACGGAAGAACGTTCAATCAAATCTACTACTTATGGAACTGTGTCTTTACAATAGAGACAGTTTTAGTTATCTAAGGTTTTAGATTTGCTCTATGCATGCTTCATTTTTAGATTTGTGTCATTTAAAACAAAAAAACAAAACCCTAAAAAACCAAAACTAATTAGAACTAAACCTAAACCTAAAAAAACCCTAAACCCTAAAACCCTAAACCCTAAACCCTAAACCTAAACCCCAAAAAACCTAAACCCCAAAATATAAACCCTAAAACCTAAACCCTAAACCCTAAACCAAAACCCCAAACCCTAAACCAAACTAAACCCTAAACCCTAAAAAGCTCAAAACCTAAACCTAAAAAAATAAAACCTAAAAATAAAATAAATAAAAAAAGCTAAACCAAAATGAAATAAAAACATAAACTAAAACCTAAACCTAAACCTAAACCTAAAAGAAAATAAAATAAAAATAAAACTAAACAAAAATAAAATAAATAAAAAACCTAAACTTAACTAAAAAATAAAACTAAAGCTAAAATTAAAATAAAATAAACCTAAAATAAAATAAAATAAAACTAAATAAAACCTAAACCAAAAAAAATAAACCAAAAAAAAAAAACTAAAAAAATAAAACCTAAACCTAAAATAAAATAAAATAAACCTAAACCCAAATAAAATAAACTAAACCAAAATAAATAAAATCAAAACTAAACATAAAATAAACTAAACTAAACCTAAACCCTAAATAAAATAAAATAAACTAAAAATAAACCTAAACCTAAACTAAAAAAAAAAAACCTAAAAATAAACCTAAAACCTAAACCTAAAAAATAAAATAAAAACATAAACCTAAACCTAAAAATAAAAAATAAAACCTAAACATAAAAATAAAATAAAAATAAAACTAAACTGAAAAATAAACCTAAACCTAAACCTAAACCTAAAAAATAACTAAAATAATTAAACTAATCTAAATAAAATAAAATAAACCTAAATAAATATAATAAAATAAAGTAAAATTAATAAACTAAATAAACCTAAACTTAAAGTTTAAAATTTAAAATAATAATAAATAATAAAATAAACCCTAATAAAACTAATAAACTTAATCCAACCTAAACCTACAAACCTAAACCCTAAACCCTGAACCTTAAAACCCTAAATCCTAAACCCTAAACATAACCCTAAACCCTAAACCCTAAAACCATAAACCCTAAACCCTAAAACCTACAACCCTAAACCCTAAACCCTAAACCCCAAATCCAAAATCCTAAAAGCCTAAAAACCTAAACCAAAACAAAATAAAACCTAAAAATAAAATAAGTAAATAAACCTTAACCTAAATAAAATAATAATAAAATAAAATAAAAACCTAAACTAAAACTTAAACCTAAACCTAAACTAAAATTATAAACTAAACTAAAAAATATAAAAAAACTAAACTAAACTAAAAAATTAAATAAACCCAAAAATAAATAAACCTAAATAAAATAGAAACTAAATGTAAAATAAAAATAAAATAAACCTAAAATAAAATTAAAAAAAATAAAACTAAAAATAAAACCTAAAGATAAATAAAAAAAACCTAAACCCTAAACTAAAAAAAACCTAAACTTAAAATAAACAAAATAAAATAAACCTAAACCTATACTAAAATTAACTAAACTAAAATAAATAATACATAAACCTAAAACTAAAATAAACTAAACCTAAACCCTAAACTAAATATAATAAAATAAACTAAAAATAAACCTAAACCTAAACTAAAAAATTAAACCTAAAACCTAAACCTAAAAAAATAAAAATAAAAACCTGAACATAAACCTAAAAATAAAGAATAAAACCTAAACCTTAAAAAAATAAAAATAAACAAACTAAAAAATAAGCATAAAACCTAAACCTAAAAAATAAACTAAAATAAAAAACTTAAATTGAAAATAAATAAACCTAAAATAAATAAATTATAAAAATAAAATAAAAAAATTAAACATAAATAAAAATATAAAATAAAATACACTAAAATAAAAATTAAAATAAACTAAAATATATAAAAATAAATAAACTAAATAAACCTAAAACTATCGATTTACTTAATTTTATAAAAAAACCCAAAACCCTAAACCATTAAGCTTAAATCGTAATCCCTAAACGCTAAAACTAACCCTAAACCCTAAACCTACAACCTTAAGCATACAACCCTAAACCCTATAAACCCTTCTATACCTAAACCCAAACTAACCCTAAACTAAACCTCAAACCAAAACCCAAAGAAAACACTAAACCCTAAACCCTAATAAACCCTAAAACCTAAACCCCAAAAATAAAACCTAAACCCTAAAAAACTTAACCTTAAACCCTAAAACCCTAAACATAAACCAAAAACCCAAAACCCTAAACTAAACCCAAAAAACCCTAAAGCTAAACCCTAAACCCAGGGGATCACACATGCGTTGGACATGAAATGTGAGGCTATGTCAGGGCATAAGAAGAAAATCTTCTGTGGATAAGGTTTGAATTTGATGATTATATGATTGGAAGATTCGGGATAATAATAATCCACCTAGGATTAAGATCGAATCACTTTAATTTGTTTTGTTTTAATTGATGTGGAGGCATATCTCGAGATATGGGCTCAAGTCCATGGGATTGGGTATATGAACCTTCCACTAAGAAAGTTTGGGCTATCCACGGGATTGGGACTTGAGTTTAATTTCATTGATTTGTTTGGGGATGTATCCTCAGATAAGAGTTTGGTTGGACTTCTTTGAACTTTCTGGAGTTAGTTTAATTTGGCTCCAGGGGAGGTTGGTTTTAATTTGATTTGTTTGCTGACTTGTTTATATATGATTTGGGGCTCCACTAGGGGAGAAGGGTGTGATTCAACCCATTGGGGAAAATATTGGGTTTAACAAGTTAATGCATGGACCTCTGTGAAATGGACCCAGAGAAGGCTATATTAGCATGACCTACCTCGTTTATAAATCCAAAGGGATCTACCAACTATGGGATGAGCTAGCCAACTGGGGTTGCCTGTGTAAATGACTGTGTTAAAGAAGGCAGGACTTATCAAAAAATAAAATAAATAAAAATAAAAATAAACTAAATAAACCTAAACTAGTTTACTAATTAAAAATAAAAAATAATTAAATAAACCTAAACCTAAACCTAAAATTAATAAACTTAAACTAACCTAAATGTACTAACTAAACTTAAACCCCAAAACCTAAACCCTAACCCTAAACCTAAAACCATAAACCCTAAAACCCTAAACCCTAAACTAAACCCTAAACCTAAACAACTCAAGCCTAAAACCCTAAACACTAAACCCTAAACCTAATCACTAAACCTAAATGAAATCCTAAACCCTAAACCCTAAACCCCAAACCTCAACCTTAAACCCCAAACCTCAACCTAAAACTAAACCTAAAACCAAACCCTAAACCCTAAACCTAAAACTAAAACTTAAACCTAAACTAAATAAACCTAAAAAATAAAATAAAATAAACCAAAACTTAAAAATAAAATAAAAAAATAAAAACCTAAACTAGAACCAAAAACCTAAACCTAAATCTAAACCTAAAAATGAAATAAAATAAAAAAATAAAAACTAAACTAAAATAAAATAAATAAAAACCTAAACTATACTAAAAAATAAAATAACCTAAAATAAAAAACCTAAATAAAATAAAAAACTAAAAGTAAAATAAAAATAAAATATACCTAAAATAAAATAAAATAAAAACTAAATAAAACTTAAACCTAAATAATAAACCCAAAATAAACTTAAAATAAATAAAAAATAAAACCTAAACCCTAAACTAAAAAAAAGACATAAACTTAAACTAAAAATAAAATAAGACTAAACATAAACAAAAATAAATAAAACCTAAACCTAAAGCTAAAATAAACTAAACCTAAGCCTAATCATAAACTAAATAAAATAAAATAAACTAAAAAGAAAACCTAAACTAAACTAAAAATAAAAACCTAAATAAACCCTCAAATAAAACCTAAACCTAAACCTAAAAAAATAAAATAAAATAAACTAAAAAAAATAAACCTAAACCTAAACTAAACCTAAAAAATAAACAAAATAAAACCTAAACTAAAATAAATAAAATAAAATAAAATAAACTAAATAAAATAAAATAAACCTAAATTAAAATTAAAATAAAATAAACTAAAAAAATAAAATAAATTAAAAACCTAAACCTCAGTTTACTTAATTTAAAATAACTAATAAAATAATTAAAACCTAACTATAAACCTAAACCCTAAACTAAAACACTAAACTCTAAACCTAAACCTAAACTACAAATAAACCTAAACTAAACCTAAATAAACTAAACCCTAAACCCTAAACCTAAACTAAAACTAAACTAAACTATAAATAAAACCTAAACCCTAAACCCTAAACCTAAACCTAAAAATCTAAAATCTAAATCCAAACATAAATAAACCCTAAACCTAAACCTAAAACCTAACCTAAACCCTAAACCCTAAACTAACTAAAATCCTAACTTTAAGAATGGGTAGAACCTTGATGGTAAACATCACTAAAGCTAAAGGGAAAAAGTGGTGGTGGGGATCTGGACATCTTGGTGGATATGGAGGTGGTGGTAAAATGGTTGGAGTGGAGGAGCTAGGTTACAATGTGGTAGGGAGAGATAAGGATATGATGGTGGATCCACTAGGGGTGGTTCGATAGAAATAGAAAAGAACAAATATCTGATAATGCTTATGAATTGTCTTTATAGAGAGACTTTATATAGGGTTTTGATTTGCCTGGGTGCTCATTTTCTATCTATGTTGTTGTGTCTTAGAAATCTTGGGGTGCTACTTAGTTGATTAAACTTAAAAGAGAAATGTTGAATATAAATTTGTTCTCTGTTAATAAAAACCATGAACCCTAAACCCTAAACCCTAAACTAAAATCAAAACCCTAAACTTAAAACCTAAACCCTAAACCCAAAACTCAAAACCCTAAACCCAAAAGCCTAAACCCTAAAAACCCTAAACCTCAAACACTAAAAACTAAACCCTAAACTCTAAACACCTAAACCCTAAATCCTAAACCCTAAACACTAAACCCTAAACCCTAAACCCTAAACACTAAAACCCTAAACCCTAAACTTTAAACCCTAAAACCATAAACCTAAACCTAAAAAAAATTAAACCTAAACCCTAAACCTAAAACCTAAACCCTAAACCCTAAACCCAAACCCTAAACCTTAAACCCTAAACCCTAAACAACCCTAAACCCTAACCCTAAACCTTGAATAAAGATGTCATTAGGAGTAGATATAAAAAATTACCTAATCCTAACATAATTATGGTAGCTAAAGAAAATGTCTTCAAGAGACTTTCCCTTGACTATTAAAGATTTGAATACCCTAAATCATATTATAATACAATTTATTATAGTATAATGTAGCATCATATATTTGAGCATGTAGTGATGTGTTTTTGGATGTTATAAGATGTTTTGAAATGTTTTAGTATATTATGGTATTGTGCCATATAGTCTATATTAATATAAATCATAAAAAAATTGATTTAATAAATTAGTTGATGAAATTTATTAAATTTGAAGTGGGAATTAGGTTGTATTACCAAAGGTGTGCTATGCCACTTATAGTCTAAGAAGTAAGATTTTTTGTTCAAAATAAATATTATATGTTGTAGCATTATAGCATCATATATATCACAAGATATGTTTTAGCATTTTAAATTCTTTTAGTATTTTACAATAATGGTCAAGCTTACACTAGCATTATTTATAAAAATGTTGATTTAGACTTTAAAATGGTGGAATTTGGCCAAATTCATTATAGAGAGCATGGCATCATAATATATTATTTCAATTTAAAATATGTAAGGATAATAACTAAAATATATAGTTTTTATTATTTAGACTAATTTTATGATTTTTTATCTTAAGAAATCACATGTGATGTGATATTCAATATAATACAATATAATATAATATGTTATAGTGAATTTTAATATAGGATGCCATAACATAGTGTAGCATCATGCATTATAGCATACTACTATGTATTACTACTTATTATTTAGCATATTTTAGTTTGTTATAGTATGATGTAGTAGTACTAGTATAATTCCTAAAAATATTGATTTATAAGCTGAGATGATGGGATTTGGCCAAATTTAAGGTAGGCTTTAGGGAACATCAATGGGGGTGTGCTATCGTGTGTCATTTAATCAAAAGAATGGAATTTTGTATTCAAAATAAATGTTCATTTTTCAACCAAATTTTAAAATTTTGCTTAAAGTGATTCATTTTAAGGTGTAATGTGGTAATATATTATATGAAAGAATATTAAAATATAATGTACAAAATAATATAACTTCACATATATATGAATGTGGTGGTGTGTTACTAATGTTATTGTACATTTTAGTGTGCTTTAGTTTTGTTATAACAAATTGGGTCAAAACTCACAAAAATGTTAATTTGAAGGTTGAGATGGAAGAATTTGGCCAAATTCACGACACAATTAAGAAGCAACACAAAATTATGCTATTTTGTACCATTTCTAATAGAAAAAATAACAATTTTACATCCAAAATAAATATTATTCATATTTTGAGAATTTTATTATTTGTTTTTTTAAGTTATTCTAATGAGGTAATGTTAGACAATATATTATATTATAGTAAATTATAATATAACATCATATATTATAATATAATATAGTGTGTTAATTCACACTATAATATGTTTAGCATGATATTGTAATTAGTTTGAGCTTGCACCATCACAAATCATAAAATGTTGATTACAATGTTAAGATGATGTAATTTGAATGAATACATGTTGTTAGCTTTTTTGAAGTATTATATGTGCATAAGAGAAGAAATAAGATTTGATGAGAATTCCATGTCAAGGACATGGAGGGAGATCCATAGATCACACATGCATTGGACATGACATGTGAGGGGTCTATATCGAGGGAAGAAGAAAATCTGCTTGGATAAGGTTTGAATTTGATTTGATTATATCATTTATGGAAAGAAGATCCACTAGGATAAGTATTTATAATCCACGGGATTAAGATCAATTGACTTTAATTTGTTTGTTTTAATTAATGGAGGCACATCTACTATAGATATGGGCTTGAGTCCATGGGGGATCAGGTATATGAACCTTCCACTAGGGAAGTGGGTTAGAGATATCCATTGGGGATTAGAATTTAAGTTTGATTTCATAGATTTGTTTGGGTATGTATCCATTGGGAATAAGAGTTTGGTTGGATTTCTTTGATTTAGACTCTAGAGGAGTTTGTTTAATTTGGCTCCACTTTGGAGGTTGGTTTGAATTTGATTTGTTTGACTTGTATATATATGATTTGGGGCTCCACTTGGGAGAAGGGTGTAATTTAATTCCATTGGGGAAAATCAAGTTGGGTTTAATTTGATATTAGTTTATGTATGGACCCTAACGGTGTGCGATAGACCCACTAAGAAATGGCTATATGTGCCTTGACCTACCTTAGGTTTATAAATCCAAAAGGATAGTCTATCGACTATGTGGTAGAGCTAGTAAACCTAAGCGTGCACTATGCTAGGAAGAAGGCTAGCAAACTTACATCTTCTAATGCTAGGAACAACTATTAGGGTGACTTGTTGGATGCATAATAAATCTAACCTGACCTTGGGTGACTACTAAGTGAATGTCACTGGGACTAATGTCAACTCAAAAGTAGTCAGGATTAATTTTATGTGATTTGATATGGTTAGTTTGGTTTAGTTTGATTTTGAATTGAGGGCATATCCATTGGGATGAGTCAAATTTGATATATTTAATTTATGGACCATGTCTGTGTGAAGGACCCACTAAGATGGGGCTATGACTTGTCTATCTCATTTACAAATCCAATGGGATAGTTTACTGGTCGTGGGATAGAGCTAGCCAACCTATGGGGTTGCCTTTTGGTGTGCAATGGCTATGCTAGGAAGAAGGCATAGAAAACTTACATCTTCTAAAGCAGGGAACAACTGCTGGGTGACCTATTGGTAGCACAACAAATAGAACCCAATTTAGGGGTGATTATTTAGTGAATGCCACTGGGGACTTATATTAACTCAAGAGTAGTCAGGCTATTCTTATATGGAATTTTGACACGCCTCTAAAGATAGGATGCCTTTTGGGAAAAGTTAGGGTGTCCTCTAATCCACAAGTGAATATATATTTTGTTTATATGTTTTGGGATCCTACGATGTAGAGGGACCACAAAGAAGGGGTTATGTTAGCCTTAGCCTATCTCAATTTTACTAGACCAAGGGAGAATCTACACATCCACAAAATGAATTCTCTAACCACAGGGATGGTTACTAGGACAGGGGAATTATCAAATTCGATAGTAACCCGGGTAGTGTCTAAATGAGGTTACAAAGGACATAATCTAAATATAGTGACACAAGGGAGGGCTAGGGGGCATTATCGAGCCTAAAGAAAAGAAAGCCTACAAGTGTACGGTGGCCAACTCAAAGAGAAAGTATAGCATACTTACATCTGTCATGAGTGGTGTATCCTAAAGTGCAAGAACCAACCAACCTAAGGTGTATCCGTCAGCATGAGTGGTGTATTTATCAGCATACTGAGAACCAACCAACCTAAGGTGTCGGTGTGCAATGATCAATCTATAAAGAAAGTGTGTAGACTTACAACTTTCTAAGTGGAACTTTTCATCGGGATAGTCCATCATTGGTGGGATAGATGCTATCTAACCTAGAGCGACTATTAAGTGGGAAGCCCCAAAAAAGGACTGACCTAGACTTGAAGTAGTCAGGATGGAAGGAGCCATGAGGGGACTTATCCTAAACCTCAAATATACTCAACCTAGGCATGAAGGCTAATCCAAGAAGAAAGCATAGCGACTCACATCCTCTAAATAAAGCATGAGGTAGCATCGGCACGTAGTATGGCCTACCAGACTAACAAGGAGCTGTGTGTAGGCCAAGTAAGAAAGCATAGAAGACTTATATCCTCTAAAGTAAGAAGACCACTAGGTGACACACCGGGGTAGCATGTTAGCCGACCTAGAGCAGCTACTAAGTGAGTGCCATTGAGGGCATTATCTCAACTCAGAGTAGCCCAAGAAAAAAGATGTGTTTATTTTATATGTTTATGTGTAGTTTATGTTTGTGTTATGTTGATGAAGGATAGGACGCCGCTCAGGTTCCTTACACCAACCCTAAAAACATCGTGGCAATTTGCAAACTAGAATAATTTCAACATGGAAGAGATTGAATTCAAAATGGAATTTTCATTGATGATAATTATTTTCAAACATGATTAATAATATTTCTTTAAGTAAAGCCCATTGATTGGAAGCATTGGGCACTCTCCCTTATGATTAATAAGTTGATAAGATCCTCCTTGGTAGACCTTCTTTATGATAAAAGGGCCTTCCAAAGTGGGTTCAAACATGCCTCCCATCTTACGATGGGCAATAATCAGTCTCCTTAGAACTAAAATAAGCTCTCCTCCTTGAAAATCTCTAGGATACACCAACTTGTTGTGAGCTTGAATAATTTTAGCTTTGTACAACTTGAGGTTTTGTCATGCCCGTATTGTCCACCAAACCTTTGAGCTCTTCTAACCGTAACTTGGCATTTTGCTCTATTGTGATTCTACTACCCACAGCTATCCTTAGTGATGGGAGTTGGATTTCTAATGGTAGAACAGCTTTGAACTCATACACTAAGGAAAAAGGAGTAGACTGAGTTGGAGTTCTATATGTGGTGCGGTAGGCCACAAGGCTTCAACTAACTGCTCATGCCATAGTCTCCTATTGTTGTCGAGTATCTTCTTCAATATTTGGATGAGAGTTTTGTTGAAGGCTTCTACTAAGTTGTTTGCCCTGGGTACTTGATGGTAGAATATCTCTAATCTATGTTGTGTCTCCGGGCAAAGTTGTTGATCTCGGTGCTCTTGAATGAAGTACCATTATCAGATATAATTCATCGAGGCACTCCAAACCTGTATATGATATGGTTCCTAAAAAATTGGAGCACATGTGAGTGTGACCTCTGAAAGAATGCCCCATTTGGAAAAGTAGTGAAGCTAAGATGAACGATGAGCCTTGGAAGAAGGAGGATCAATCGACCTACTATGTTGTTCCCCGACTCAATGGCCATGAGGCCAATGTAGGATGTAAAATGTTGGGTAATTGTGCATGACCACAACGTGTATTTGACATTGATGGCATCACTTAGCTATATCCATGCAATCTTTGATCATCAAAGGCCAATAGTATCCTAGTCTCTTGATCTTGTCTTTCATCTTCAGACCAGATCGGTTGGCTCCACATAATCTGAGTGTCACTATCTTATGAGCCGCTTTGTCTATACAACATAACCACATATGATCAAAAGACGCCATACATGACACCATCCACAAGAGTGTAGAAAGTGCTCTATTTTCATCGATTGGCTTGGGACTTCTCTTGAGATAGTTTGCCTCTATTTAGGTAATCCATGAATGGTTGCCCACCCAACTCCTCATCCTTCTTGGCAATGGAAACTTCCCCTTCAAGACTTTTTGATGAGTTCAATATCAAAAGGGATAAGACTTGTCTATTTTGGACCTTTATTGATATGGACTCATCCTCCCATGTCAACTTTTAGCAAAGCTTGGCTAAAGCATACAATATGACATTCTCTCGAGGAATCTTATAAATGGTAACCTCTAGGATTTGGGGCAATAACTCCATGGTGTTCTTATGGTATTGATGGAGCTTGGGCTTTATAACCTTAAAGGACCCAATGAATTGGTTGATAACTAGCTGAGAATCCCCAAAGATGTTGATGTTCTAGCTGCTTAGAGTAATGGATGAATCCAAACTGGAAATCAGAGCCTCAAATTCAGCTTCATTGTTAGTCCAAGGATTGGGCAGATGATATGAGAATCACATCACATCATAGTCCAAAATTAAGAGAACTATTCCTACCCCTACCTTTCCTGGAATAGCAAATTATGATTCTTCTCCTTTTTGAGAGGAAGCCGCACCATCAAAGTACATCTCCCTGTTGAATGCTAATTTCCCCTAAGTTCTTGATTTGTTCATCGTGAGATCATCACTAAGAGGAGAGTCAGCATGTAGCAATTGTTCTGCCAAGAAATCCACTAGCACTTATCCTTTCACTGCACGGAGGGGTATGAAGGTAATGTCAAACTGCAAGAGGATCATGGACCATTGTGCCAACCATCTAGATAGCGTCAGCCGTGTCATTAGATATTGTAGTGGATTGATCCTAGAGATTAAGTTCACCTTATGAGGAAGCATGTAGTGTTGTAGCTTTGGGATGCAAAGATTAAAGCTAGGCAATGATTCTTAATGGGTGGATAATTAGCCTCAGTAGGGATTAGATGATGGTTGAGGTAGTAGAGTGCATTTTCCTTCTCTTCATCATTGGATTGGGCCAATAAAGCACCAAGGGAGTCATCTAACATAGCAATGTAAAGTATGAGCAGCTTTCCCATGATAGGAGCGCTAGAACGGTCATCGTAATGCTTGATGTCTTGAAGCATGCTCACACTTGTCATCCCACATGAACTTGGCATCATTTTTGACAAGTGCTGAGAATGGCTGACATCTTTTGGATAGGTTGGATATAAAGCATCTTAAATACTCCAACTACCCTTGGAATGATCTGAGTTGAGTTAAAATTTTAGGGGGTGAAATTTTTAATATGGCCTTGATCTTCTCCAAATCAATTTCAATTTCTTAGTGTTGGACATCAAACCCAAGGAATTTCCCTGAATCCACTCTGAATGCACACTTCATGGGGTTCATTTTGAGGTTAAATTATCTTAATTATTTGAAAACTACTATCATGTCAAATTAATGGTCTTCCTTTTCTCTACTTTTGATCATGACATCATCGACATAGCACTCAACTTGATGATGAATGAGTTCATCGAAGATTTGAGTCATAACCCATAGGTATGTAGCACTAGCATTTTAAGGCTGAAAGGCATGACCTTATAGCAATAGATTCTGATTGGGGGTTCTAAAAGTAGTGTTTCTTTCATCTTCCAGAGCCATCTTTATTTGGTTATATCCAGATGAGCCATCCATGAAAGAGAAGACTGCATGAGATGAACAATGTCCACCATCACCTCTGGGATTGGTAGCAGAAATTCATCTTTTGGATATGCCTTATTTAAATCCATAAGAGGTTTGAGGGTTAGTAGTAGGCTCTATTGCTAGTTTATGGACCGCTACGTCAAGAGCCAATCCAGGCATCTCTTCATAACTCCATGCAAAGTAGTCCTTAAACTCAGTCAATAGCCTAACTAAGTCATTGGTTTCAATTTCATTTAACAAAAAACTGATGTATGTCAGGATCTTCTTGTTCTAAGTTGATTTCCTTAAGCTCATCGATGGTTGACTTAATCTCTTCTTTGAACTCTGGGATGCATCTTTGGCTTCAAAATCATTTGGATCATTTGAAGTTTCTAAGCGACTCATATAAGTTAATGTGTTTTAAAAAAGAACCTATTAGATTCCAAATGATTGGTGATGACTAAGTAATCATCATCATCGAGAGCCACTATCAATCATAGTAGTCTTGATTAAGAGCTTTTGCATTTGTTCTTCCATATTCTTTTGAAGTAGTCTGACCTACACTTTGACCAAGTAGGTGGGATTACATCTTTCTTTGCTAAATTATGAACATAAGGCAAGTACCAATCAAAAGGTAATTATTAAATCTTTATATGAATCATCCTCAAGTTCTACATCAACTTCTTGTCTTGAGGATGATGCTCAGAAAGAACCTGAGACTTGACACCTATGGATGACTTAGGGCTTCCTTAACTACCAAACCCTTAACTTTTTGAGAGGAAAGTGGGGTTAGAGCTAAGGTTCCCAACTGATGCCTAACTATTTCACATATAGACTTGGATACACTTATGCTTTACTTTGGAGCCGACCTTCATCGCTATCTGGCTCAAGTGTCACCTCTAAGGGAATCTACTACTAAGAAGAGCTGGCTGGTGAGCTAACTATATAAAACTCATCCTATGAACTAGATTCTAAGTCTATATGGATAGCACTCCTGGTAGCTAGGACATATCTTCTATTGAATGGCCAATAAAGAGGTTTTCCATCCCTAGGACCTCTGAACTAGCCTCTTCCTCTGCCTAGTGGAGGTCAAGTCGTCCTACCCATATGTTTCAAAGGAGTAATGAATTGTGGGTGGAATCTAATGTTAGTCTCCACTTCTTCCTACAAGTTTATTTCCCTTCCCTTTTATTTTCTTTTCATTTTCTCTTTTCTTTTCATTTTATCTTTCCTTTTCTTTTCTTTTTTTCTTTTCTTTTATTTTTTAACTTTGGCCAAGTTCATGAGAATAGACTTATTGATTTTAGGGAGGTAGTAAGTCGCATCCTCATATATGCCACCTTGAAATGTATAAATGGCTTGAGATCTCCTTTGACACAGTAGACGATCCCACCTCTCACGAACTTCATAACTTTGATGTAGAGAAGATAGAACTATTTTTTTCTTATGTATCAATGGTCTCCTAAGTATAGCGTTGAAACTTGGCTTCAGTCTTCCAATCAACTATCTCCAATGGCAACACTATGGAGCCTAAGGCTAGTTGACCTCACTTTTGGAGTGCGGATTCAATTTTCCCATCTTAGACTTAGGAGTCTTCTAGACACTAAGACTTCCCTAGTCATAAGACACTTCTAACAATTAGGTAAACACTAAACCTAAACCTAATGACTTAGAAGGGTTAACCATAGGATTAGGTTATGCCTTAGGGATTAGGATAATCCACCTACCCTACAACCCAAATCCAATTCATGTTCACATTCTCAAACCAAACCTCAAGTTCAATTCAAACACCAAATTCAAATTCAAATCCAAATCCAAACCCAAATTCCAAAACCAAATGATTGATGCCCATGATCAAATCCTAACATGAAACCCTTCCTAAGCCATATGACCTATCCCATGGACTTAGCCAAATCTTAATACAAATAAATCCAAAATCAATTGATTTTCTTATAATCAATTTATATCTTCAATCATCTTCCTAAATATAAATCAAATATACATTCAAATGATCAAAACAAAATCAAACTAAATCAAATTAAATCAAAACCCTTCCTAAGCCATATGACCTATCCCATGGACTTAGCCAAATCTTAATCCAAATCAAGTCAAACTCAATTGATTTTCTCACAAATCAATCATATTTTAATCATTCTATAAAGTTAAATGAAATATACATTTAAATTATCAAAACTAAATCAAACCAAATCAAAATCCAAACCTAAGCCACATGACCGACTCCATGGACTTAGCCAAATTCCTTCATTCCAAAACCCAAATTCAATTGATTTTCATGAATCAATCATACCTTCAATCATATTCACAAATATAAATGAAATCAAAATCATCAAAGCCAAAACAAAATCAATCCAAGTCAAACCCAACTTAACCCTTTTCACTTGAAATGTTCAAATGAACTAAAACCCATTTGAACCCAAGCTAATGGAAATTTAATTTATATATCAATCCCAAATCAATATATAAACTCAACTAAATCAAACTCAACCCAAAATCAAGCCAACTAAACCCAATTGGTCCACTTGACCCAAAGTGGCAAATTTGACCTATTTGTGCCAAGTTATAATTCTACCCAAATTGGATTGAACCAAGCCCATCAAAACCTCCCATCATGATTGTTGATCACCCTAAGTTGATCAATTGTCAAAAATTGGGTCAAACCAAGTCAACTTGGTCATTTGACCAAGTCAACCCCTTATCCCATATGAGCCCAAACTAGCCAAATTGCAACCTAGGCAAAATCCCTTGAAATGAATGATTCATACCAAATCAAAATCAATATTTGAATATGACTTGACCTTCAATTGAGTCAAACAAAACCCAATTGACCCTCTTGACCCAAGTTGACCCAAATTGACCTAAAAGACCAAATTGGGTCAAATAAAAATATAAACCAAATTGATTGCAACCAATGGCTCAAGTTCAATCCAAATTGATTATTGAACTTGACCAAAGCCATGATTGGACCCAATTGAACCCAATTGACCTACTTAGCCCAAATTGACCTAAAGGTTCAAGTTGGCCTAAATCAAAACAAAATCAAAATTAATTGAAACCAAAGCCTATAATCACCTTCAACTGGTCAACTAACCTAAACCGACACCCAACCCAAGCCAATTTGGCCAATTTGGTCAAATTGGTCAACTTAACCTATTTGACCCAAATGAATTCAAATGAGCCAAAATCAAATCTAAGCCAAACTAAACCAAACCAATTAAACCAAAACATCCCAAATGATTATATTAACTTGACCCAACCCTTGGTTTGACCCAATTTGACCAATTGGTCAACTTGACCCAACCTAACCTAATTTGACCTAAATGAGTCAAATTGAGCCAAACCTAACAAAATCAACTCCAATTGACTTGAAATTTGGGCTAACCCACTTTTGGCTCATTTTAAATCTACCCAAATCAAATCCAATGCCAAATGATCATTCTACCCTTAGGTCAAGGGAATCACATGAGACAAATCACCCATGTAAGTGGTCATTTCCATTCCTTGGCCACTTGGTACTCTCACAATGGTCCACCTAGGAACTGAGGACACTGCCCAGCCTGACCCAAGAGGTGATTGGGTCAACCATGACCCATGGGAGGTGAAATCACCTCACCCTACTCATTGAAGCATTTAAAACCCATAGGACACCCATGATTCCTCCTTGGCAGCCCTTTCCACACCTTCAACCAACCAAGCTGCCAACTCACCTTCTCCCTGCCACCCACAACTCCCTGAGATGGTCGAACGGACACTAGAAGCCAAACCCGATCCCACTATATGATCAAGATGAAGGGGGGTATACACCCCCTCATTTCCACTCAAACACACACAAAAATCATTTCTCAAAGCCCTAGCTACCCAAGATGAGCCACTAGAGCCATTCCTTAAGATCCCAAGCTCATTCCTCGATCAAAAATGCCATTCTTGTCCATCCCAAAATAAGACACTCCCATTTCTTACCTAACTTCCCCATTTCTCCATCAAACTCAAATTAACTTTGCACGCACCTTGCCTAGGCCTTGTCGAGCAAGAATGAATCATTTCCCAAGCTTCCTGACCACCGGAGGTAGGACTTTGATCAAAGCTAAGCTCCAAATCATCGGTTCATGACCTTTCAAGCAAACATCAAGGAATTGATCCAATTATTGCTTAATAGAGCTTCATCTCCACTAGATGAAGCTTCCTTAATCATTCAAGCCACCAGTCTTGAGCTCCGATGAGGTATGCTTCCAAAACTGATCCTTAGGCAAAAATGGGTTGGAGCTTTTTGAAGAAAACTTGCATCTCATGTGATCTTGACCGTTGGATCCCCTCCGATCGATGTCATGAAGGTGTGGGATCCTTTTGGAGATGATCCAAGCTTGGGTAAGCTCAGATCAAGTGAGAAATGGCAGATGGACTCCATTCTCCCTCACTCACATGACATTAGAACACACACCATCCATTCTGCATGATCGGAATAGACGATCATGATTAGATCTACTAGATCGATCTAATTTAATCCTACTAAGTTATGGGATTAATCATAGCCATCTGATCTTAGATCGGACGGTGGACAAGAAAGCATGCCGCCACCATGGCCGGAGTCGATAAGTTTTAAGTAGCCAATCTCAAAGTTATGTGTGTCATTAGCGCCACATGGCCAATAGATTAGGCTTTAATTAGCTTAATTAATTATTTTTAATGGCTAAAACTTCTAAAAAATTATAAAAATCATAGAGAAATAAAAAATGCAAATAAATACTCATTTTAAAGGTATTTCAGAGGAGAATTAATTAAAAATGATCTTAACTAATTTTGAAAAGTAATTAAGGTTTAATTATAAAATTAATTAGCTTAATTACTCCATAATTACTTGAGCAATTAATCCCAAATTTTATGGGTTAATTTAATGGGATGACCTCTGCCTCCCATGATTTTCTTGGGATTTATTGCTCATTTAATTAGGAAAATTGACAAAACCTTAATTACTACTAGTTAATTAATGATTAATCTCATGAATGTAATAAATTGGTTAATTAAGTTTATTAATCATTGTTCAATAGTAGGTGAACTAAGGAATAGGGTTGGGACCCTTTCCCTAAGTTCATTTCACCCTTTTTAAATTAAATTTATTAAGATTTAACTAATTAATTAAATCACTTAATCAAATTAAAATCATAATCACATTAGACCTTAATAAATTAAATCACAGCCTAGATCTTTAGCTGTTTAATAACCTAACGGAGTTTAATGAAATTATTGTTATTCCACATGTGTGGGAAAACCATAATAGTAATTTAAAGTCCCTTAATCTAATTAACTATTAATCATGAGCCAATTGAGGTCTCTTTTATTTTCTAGGATCATTGCAAGTTTATTTTCCATGCATATCATGTTGGCTCATAATTATTTAGTGAATTATTTTAAGGTGACATAGTAAAGGTAATTAATTCATCTAATTAATGGTTCAACTTAATTAACCCATAAAATCAACTTAATTACATTTTCTTAAATTAAATCAAATCACTAATGGGAATTTAAAACATCAAGTGATGATTTCTCTTCTCCTCTTTAAATCTAATCAAATCCAAAACTTAATTAATAAAGAAGTTTTGGTTTTCTTTAAATAATCTTATTTGATTTTATTATCCTTAAGAACTAGTTTGGTTGAATGAATCACATGCTTATATTTGATTGTACTCTTTCCAATCATGTTAAATTTGGTATGTCATTTGAATTCATGCATCCATCTTTCAAAATCAAGTAAAATAAAAGGATTTTCTTTATGTAAGCTTGCATGTGTGAATTAATTTAATATATGCATGTCTATTATCAATTAAATCTAAATATATTTTCAAAAGCTTATAAATGAATAGTAATATGTGTTATGATGCTAGTTATATATACATAAGAAATGCATGTGCTTATCTTAAGTGTATGAATGTTGAGTTCTCTTTCCTCTATTCATGTGTTGATTTATATAAGATTGAATGGTAATGGGTATATAGTCTGGACATCCCGATAACACGAGGCTTTAGCTAGCCCCAAGGAGGCCATTTGTTTACCTCACTTCCCTGGTTTAACAATGGCACGTACCCATTTGATTTCATTCTTATGTATTTCAAGATTAGAATTTGGATAGAGCTTTAATTTATATATATATATATGATTCATTAAAAATAATATATACAATCTTTACATGGTTTCCTTTCCCTCATTTATGTATACATTCATGTGTGTCCAAGAAAAGCAAGTATATTGTCTAGACATCCTGGAATATGAGGCTTTAATTAGCCCTAATGAGGTCATTTGATTACCTCGCTTCCCTAGTTGAACAATGACATGTACTTTTCTATATCTTTGTACATGTATATGTGTATGTGATTAGTGAATGAAAATTCCATTTTACATTAAAATTGCTTGCATTCATAATTGACTAAGTGGTTGAATTATTTAGCCATATGATTTGGAGTTTACTTCCTATGTTAATGTATATGAATTTACATATGTTTAAATGCAAACAGATATATAGTCTGGACATCCCATGAATATGAAGCTTTAGCTAGCTCCAAAGAGGTCATTTGATTACCTCACTTCCCTGGTTTAATAACGGCACATGCCTATTTAATTTCATTCTTATGTCATTTTTTATAAAAAATTGGATAAAGTTTTAAATTAATATGTTTAAATAACTCAATCAAATAAAATATAAATTCTAAACATACACATACATTCACCATTTAAGTGTGCTAAAATATGTTGCATGTATAGATACACTTAAGATTAAATCATCGCATGTTACATGTGATGGAAAGGAATGATTTAATATATGTCATGTGGTAGTAATTTAATTAAATTAATCTTAAGATGCATTTCATTTTGAATAACATTATTTAAATTGAACCTAAACTTAAGATTAATTAAATCATTTAATAAGCCATTCACTAAAGAGAACTAAATCAAATTAATATACTTTAGAAAGTGACTTAAGGTAGGGATGAAAGAGGGCAATCCTTTTTCTCTCTCTTTATAACACTTAGTTGCTAAGTGTAATCAAATGAAACAAAAGAAAACACAAATTAAAATTCTCAAATCGATTAAACTACTTCAAGTGAAATCAACCTTTCATGTTAAATTGAATCTGTCTACACTTAGAAAATACAACACTAATGCTTAACAAGACTTACCACACAAGCCTTAATACAGACATTAGAATAAAGTCACCACTACTAGCTCAAAGTTAGGATGGTGTATGATGTGATGCATGTTTTTTTTATGATTTATTATTTGAGTTGGATGTTAGGGTGTATGCTTCTTAGACTGGATGATAGGTTAATATTAGCTAATCATATTTCAACAAGGGATAATGCTTAAGGGATGCTTAAAAATAAATATGAATGCTCTTTTATAGGTTACATAAATCCTTAAGCATAATCCAAGTTACGATAGGTGGGCTTAGTTACCCATGTGTAGGGTGCTAAGTTGAAATTATAAATACAACTGCTTGGGATTATATGTATATTTAGCTAACCTCTATTTTGCAGGTGTAGTTAGGTTTATTTTTCCCACATAAATGTAATTTTTGAAATAGGAATAAGGATTAGTGCTATTGGGGATTAGGATGGCTAGAAGGCTTTGTCCTATGGTGCCCTGTGATGCCTTTGAAGCAAGCACCATCCAAATCAAAGAAGGAACCAAATCAGAAATGGAGATATGAAGAAAGAATACTCCCATAGCATTTAATACAATTATAATTATTCTTTCATATTCCAGGTTGTATAAGGGTAGAGCTCGGCTACCCATCTTTTCTCTCTTCGGGTTGTACGACGGTACCCGACCACACCGACCTTTTATTCTTTTATGATAGAATATATAATTATTTGATGTTATGTTTACATTATGCATTAGGATGACATGCTTTTCATAGTTTCTTAAATGAATGATGCTTTAATGTCTATCTTGGATACAATTAGGCTCTTATGATAAAAATAACTTTTCTACCAACTAATCACTCATAACTAAATTTTAAATAACTCATAACCTCATCATAAAGCCTAAAATATAAATAAAATAATTTAAACATTTAGCAACCCCTTAGCTGTATGATTGTATGTTACACATCATGCATGCATATTCCTTCTCTCTTGAACATGAAGGATCCCCATCCTTGCACGATAAAGGAATTCTTGACCTGGAGGGCATCCCTTGTGATGGAGAACAATTTCTTCTTACTGATTTGACCCATAACTTATTTCATCATGCATTTAGGCATAAGAAATCCTAAAGCCTTTATCAAAATGATGTGTCTAATATGAAATAAAATTTGAAAAGATTTTGTATATATAGATTAAGTCATATGCTCATACCACTCATGCTCTAGTCTCTTAGAGAGTGTGTTTAGGACATCAGTCTCTTTCTAATTAAATAACTACCCTAGCTATCTTGAAATTCATAAGATCAAACTACATGATTTTAAAATCATAGGAGAAGTTAGCTAGTGGCCACTCCAGGTGATTATAAGTCAAGAAGTTTCACAATTTATTCTCTCTTATGGAGGTAAACTCTTATGTCCACCTATCGTCGTTATTCCTTGTACAAGCATAAATCCTCACCTCTTAGGCATTCCCACAACCTTGTTGGTGGGATTAAGTAATCTAATTAAATTTCAACTCAAAACATATAAATCTCCTCAACATCAAAATTATAAAGTCCAACCATATGATTGATTGGAATGCTCACTAGGCTTCCTAGTATCATGAGAATTTCCTACTTATTTCATTTGGAATCCAAAAATAAGTCTTCTCCTTGAACTTTCTTTTCCAAATACAACCAATTCTTTGATAGTCTAATCTTGAAATCTTTGGAGATAATCATTGTCTTCTTTAATCGACAATATTCTTATGAAATTTCATTTCCTAAGATGTAATTAACTATAGAGGCTTGCCTCCATAGGGAACTTAAGAACCTTATTTAATATAAACCCTACTTTATTCATCCATTGTAAAGTAAGGGAAAATTTTCTAGTATATTTGAAGACCCATCATGCTTTAGGAGTCCTTATTACATGATTAGATCCATTGTAAGGTGATGCCTCTATCTTTTGAGATAGTACATTGTACCTCAATGTTATACCGATCACTCAAAAAAATACCTCCCACACCCATACATCCAAAACTAAACACCATAAGGCCCTCTCACCTTATTCATTGAATTTTCTCAACATCATCCTTTCTTTTTGGATTTTGGAGATGTCGATCCTCAAGTAGGCAAGGGTTCTTAAACTCATAATGTGGTGACTGGGGTATGTAAACTCGGTTTGTCCATCCAAAGTATATCCATGTGTAGCACATCTGTGAGCTATAGCTCCCTTTGGACTAATTCTAGCTTCCCTTTATCAGGGGTCATATCCATGGTGGGAATTTTCTTATTGGTTTACTTATACTTGGAATGATAGGCTTGTGGAAGTTCCCTTTCTCATTGGAGCATACTATGGGTACTCTATGGGATCTAGATGGGTTTGCCCCAAGTCAATCTTAAGGGTGGTGATTGATTAAAGAAGGATACTTAAATTAGAAGGAAAGGATTTTACTAGAGCTATTCTTCTTATTTAAACTCGGAGAGCTTTCAATAGGAATAAAATCAAGAGCATCAGAAGTAGAGAATATATAAGTAGAATCAGCTTTTCTAATTAATTTCTTTTTCAGTGGAGGTACATGATAGAAATCAAGTAAAGCAGAGTAAGGAATTTAGTGCCCTTATCCATAGATAAAATGCTCCTTCCGGTAGAAAAGGAGCTAGCAGAAGAGGTGGTAGTTGTAATGGTGGAGGGAGTACTAGACTTGGATGGTGGCTACACTACTGGATTATCCCGGAAAGTATGGTGAGCTGTTGCTACTAGGCTATCACCCTCCTTGAGTTGTGCTTTGCAACTAACAAACCTTCCTTGGTGTTGGAGGTTTGAGCTACCTCTATAAGAAACCTTCTTGATCTTAGAAATGATCATCTTATAGGTTGAGATAGGAGATATCCTAACCTTTTTTTTTAGAGGATCACAAGTATCCCCAAGGATTACTCTCTAACCGAATGGTTGTTCTAATAAGTATTCCTTAGGGATAACTATGGCTCTCAACTTGGATCTATACTCAAGCTAATCCTTAAAAGTGATATAATCCTCTAATACATGGCCTAACATGCGTTGGTAGGGCCAATAGCTAAGATCATCACTTTTGCCCACTTCCTCTGGCCTCTTAGGCTCTAGTGAAAGTCAAGTTACTTTAAGAGATTCTTAAAAATTTTCCTAACTACCCCCCTCTTGAATGAATATGGTTTATTCAATCTATCGATAAGAGTAGGTGAAAAGTAGCTACGGATGGATATGAATCTGCTATTGGGTAGAGGTGGTAGAAATGGTCATTATATGTGGTGGTAGGTATGATGGTGAGGGTGGAAAAGAGGTGGAAAGGAGGCTGCTTAGCTCTCATCTTGAACTCACGGCGCTACTTCCCTCTATCCACTAACACAACTTTCCCTATCTTCTTCTCAAACTCCTTCTGTGGCCTGGGCCTAGGTGATTAGTTGGGAAAGGGCAACTATTTGGCTTCCTCTTTTAGGCTAGCCGCCTTATTGATTAATTTCTTGAATGTTTTGATGGTAAAACATTTAAGCATGAAGGTGACCAAGCCATGGATATTCTTGAGAAGAATCTCAATGGCATGCTATTCAGTTGTTGTTTGCATTTCATGCTCGGGTTGCGAGAATGTAATCAACAAGGGCATCGTTGAGTTTTTGTTTCTCTACAGTGAGGTCGCTTACAGTCACCCTCTGATGAGCTCTAGAAAACCTATTGATTAAGAGGTGCTCTAACTCAACAAAAGTCTTCACAGAACCAATGGAAAGTTTGATGTACTAATCAAATGCAACACCTAACAATAACAAAAGGGAATAGGCATTCTTTGGTGTTGCAATAGACTCTAAGTGTGATGTGTTATCATGGGTTCCCACTTCATCAAAGATCTTGAATGTGGCAAAAAACCTAAATAAAATAAAGATAAAATAAAAACCTAAACCTAAAAATAAACCTAAAAAAAAAACACTAAACTAAAAAAATAAAAAACTATACCTAAAATAAACAAAATAAAATAAACATAAATCTAAACTAAAATACATCAAACCTAAACTTAAACCCTAAACTAAATAAATTAAAATAAACTTAAAATAAACCTAAACCTAAACTAAAAAAACCTAAAAATAAACCTAAAATAAAAACCTAAAACCTAAACATAAAAAAATAAAATAAAAACCTAAACGTAAACCTAAAATTCAAAAATAAAACTTAAACCTACAAAATAAAATAAAATAAAATAAAAATAAACATAAACCTAAACCTAAAAAATAAACTAAAATAAAAAACTTAAACTAAAATAAATAAATTAAATAAATAAAATAAAGATAAAATAAAAATAAAATAAACTAAAATAAATAAAAAATTAAATGATAAACAAAATAATTTAATTAAAAACCCTAAACCTACCACTTTACTAACTGCGTCCACTGACCCTAACCTTAAACCTGACCCACCTAAATGCTACCAACCTTACCCACAGACCTAAACTCCTAAACTAAACCACTAAATCTTAAACATAAACCCTTAACCCTAAACCCTAAACCATGACTCACAGGCTGACCCACCTAAACTAGATCTTCCCTAAACCCACTAATCCTGATCCTGAGCCTAAACCCTAAACCCTCCCAAACCACCTAAACCCTAAACCTGGGCCCAGACCACCTCCAAACAAACTAAAACCTTAATAATAAAATAAGATAAATAAAACCAAACCTTATAATAAAATAATAAAGATAAAATAAAAACCTAAACCTAAACCTAAAATAAAATAAAATAAATATGGGATAAAAAAAAAAAAAAATCTAAACATAAAATAAAAATAAAATAAATAAAATAAAATAAAACTAAATAAAACCTAAAAATCTTAAAATAAAACCTAAATAAATAAATAATAAAACCTAAACTCTAAACTTAAAAAAGCTAAACCTAATAAAAATAAAATAAACAAAAAAAAATAAACCTAAACTAAAATAAATAAACTAAAATAAATAAATAAACCTAATCCTAAAATAAACTAAACCTATACCTAAAAATAAAATAAAGCCTAAAAGTAAAACTAAAATAAAATTCTAAACCTAAAAAAATAAAATAAAAACCTAAACAAAAAAAACCTAAAAAAAATAAATAAATAAAACTTAAAATGAAAAACTAAACCAAAACCTAAAAATAAACTAAAATAAAAAACCTAAGCTAAAATAAAAAAACCTAAACTAATTTTATGATGTTTTATCTTAAGCAATGCCTTTTGATGTAATATACAATATAATATAATATAATATGTTATAGTGTCTTATAATATAGGATGCCATAACATAGTGTAGCATCATGCATCATAGCATACTATTATGTATTACTACTTGTTATTTAGCTTATTTTAGTTTGTTATTGTATGATGTAGTAGAGTTTGTATTGGTATAATTCATAAAAATACTTATTTATAGGTTGAGATGATGGGATTTGGCCAAATTTAGAGTAAGCTTTAGGGAACATCATTTGGGGTGTGCTATGGTGTGTCATTTAATCAAAAGAATGGAATTTTGCATCCAAAATAAATGTTCATTTTTCAACCAAATTTTATAAATTTTTTTTTAAAGTGATTCATTTTAAGGTGTAATGTAAGATAATATATTATATGAAAGCATATTAAAATATAATGTACATAACAATATAACTTCACATATATATGAATGTGGTGTTGTGTTACTAAATGTTATTGTACATTTTAGTATGTTTTACTTTTGTAATAATACATTGGGTCAAAACTCACAAAAAATGTTATTTTAAAGGTTGAGGTGAAAGAATTTGGCCAAATTCACGGTCACACTAAGAAGCAACACCAAAATTATGCTATTTTGTACCATTTCTAATAGAAAAATAACTATTTAACATCCAAAATGAACATTATTCATATTTTGAGAAAATTTTGTTATTTTTTTCCTTTTAAGTGATTCTAATGAGGTGTAATGTTAGACAATATATTATATTATAGCAAATTATTATATAACATCATATATTATAATATAATATAGTGTGTTAATTCACACTATAATATGTTTAGCATGATATTGTATAGTTAGTTTGAGCTTGCACCACCAAATCATAAAATGTTGATTACAATGTTAAGATGATGTAATTTGAGCACATTGTTAGGCTTTTGGTTGAAGTGTTAAAGGTGTGCATAAGAGAAGAAATCAGATTTGATGAGAATTCAATGTTAAAGACATGGAGGGAGATTGCCTAAGGCATCACACATGCATTGGACATAACATGTGAGAGGTTTATGTCGAGGGCATAGAAGAAAAAAATCTACTAGGGGTAAGGTTTGAATTTGATTTGATTATATGGTTTATGGAAAGAAGATTCATTGGGGATAAGATCTGTAATCCACCAGAAATTAAGATCAAATTGACTTTAATCTGTTTTGTTTTAATTAATGTGGAGACATTTCTGCTAGAGATATGGGCTCAAGTCTGCTGAGGATCAGGTATATGAACCTTCCACTAGAGAAGTAGGTTCGGGCTATCTAGGGATTGGGATTTGAGTTTGATTTAATAGATTTATTTGAAGATGTATCAGGAATAAGAGTTTGGTTGGATTTCTTTGATTTAGACTCTATTGGGGAGTTAGTTTAATTTGGCTCCCAGGAGGTTGGTTTTAAATTTGATTTGTTTGCTTGACTTGTTTATATATGATTTAGGGCTCCACTAAGGAGAAGGGTTTGATTTAACTCCAACAGAGAAAATTATATTGTGTTTGATTTAATCTAAGTTAATGTATGGACCCTGTTGGTGTGTGATGGACCCACTGAGAAGAGGCTATATTAGCCTTGACCTACCTCAGGTTTACAAATCTAAAGGGATAGTCTACCGGCTGCAGGATAGAGCTAGGCATCCTAAGGGATTGCCTTTTAGTGTGCAACAACTGTGCTAGGAAGAAGGCGTAGCAGTCTTACATATTCCAAAATGAGGAACAACTGCTGGGGTGATCTGTTGGATGCACAACAAATTGAACTTAAGCTAGGGAGACTACTGAGTGAATGCCACTGGGGACTTATGTCAACTCAAAAGTAGTCATGGTTAAGTTTATCTTAATTTCATGTGATTTGATATGGTTTGTTTCATTTAGTTTGATTTCAAATTGAGGGCATATCCGTTGGGGATGTGAGCTCGATCAAATTTGATAGATTTAATTTATGGACCATGTCGGTGTGTGATGGACCCACTGAGAAGGGACTATAACAAACTTATCTTATCTTAGATTTACAAATCCAAATGGATAGTCTATTGGCCATGGGGTAGAGCTAGCCAACCTAAGGGGTTGCCTTTTAGTGTGTAACGACTGTGCAAGGAAGAAGGCATAGCATACTTACATCTTCTAAAGTAGGGAACAACTGATGGGGTGACTTATTGGCAGCACAATAAATCAAATCTAACTTAGGGGCGACTACTGAGTGAATGTCATTGGAGACTTATATCAACTCAAGAGTAGTCAGGCAATTCATATAGGGAGTTTTGTTGAAACAACCCTAATGATAAGATGCCTTCTTAGGAAAAGGTACCACTAGGGGTGTCCTCCTAATCCACAAGTGAATATATATTTTTTATATGTTTGTGTGGACCCTATTGGTGTGTGAGGGACCACACTGAGAAGGGGCTATGTCGGCCTTGACCTATCTCAAATTTATTGGATCAAGGGAGAATCTGCACATATATAGGATGGATTCTCCAACCACATGGGTGGTTACTAGAAAAGGGGAACTATCCAATCGATAGTAACCTGGGTAGTGTCTAAATGGGGTCACATAGGATGTGATCCAAATATGCCCCAGGGGAGGTCTATAGGAGAATTATCTTGAGCTCAAAAAAAAGGTTATAGGTGTGCGGTGGCCAACTAAAGGAGAAAGCATAGCAAACTTACATCTACCATGAGTGGTGTATCCTAAGGTGCAAGAACCAACCAACCTAAGGTCTATCCATCAGCATGAGTGGTGTATCAGGTAGAATAGTGAGAACCAACCAACTTAAGGTGCCTGTTTGTGACCAATGATCAATTTGGATAGAAAGTGGCTTACAACTTTCCAAGCGAAACTGATCATCGGGATACTCTATCATTGGTGGGATAGATGTTAACTGAGCCTGAGAGACTACAAAGTGAGGAGCATCGAGGAAGGACTAGACCTAAACTTGAAGTAATCAGGAGGGAAGGAGGTGCTAGGGGACTTATCCTAAACCTTAAATATACTCAATCTAGTCAGTGCATGAAGGCTAATCCAAGAAGAAAGCATAGCAGACTCACATCCTATTAAACAAAGCCAACATGAGGTAGCTTATCGGCCACGTAATAAGGCCTACCAAACTAACAAGGCCCTCACCAAATGGAGTAAGTAAGAAAGAAAAGTGTAGCCTTACATTCTTGAAAGAAGAAGACCACTTGGGTGACTAGCAAGGTAGCATGTTAGCCCAACCTAGAGCAGCTATTGAGTGAGTGTCATTGCGGATGTTATCTCAACTCAGAGTTGCCCAAGAGAAAATATATGTGTTTATTTTATATGTTTGTGTGTAGTTTGTGTTTGTGTTGTGTAGATGAAGGATAGGACACTTCGGGTTCCATACATCAACCCTAAACACATCATGGTGGATTCATAAACAAGAATACTTTCAACATGAAAGAGATTGAATTAGAAATGGATATTTCATTAATGATAATAATTTTCAAACATAATTTATAATATTTATTAAGTAGAGCCCATTGATTGGAAGCATTGGGCACTCTCTCTTATGATTAATAAGATGATAAGATCCTCCTTGGTAGGCCTTGTCTATGGCAAAAGGGCCTTCCCAAGTGGGTTCAAACTTTTCTCCAATCTTATGACGGGCAATAATCAATCTCCTCTAAACTAAAATAAGCTCTCCTACTTGAAAAGATCTAAGACAGACTAAATTCTTCTAAACTTGAATCATTTTAGCTTTGTATAACTCAAGGTTTTGGCATGCCTACAGGCGTCTCTCCTCCAAACCTTCGAGCTCTTCTAACCGCAACTTAGCTTTCTGCTCTGTTATGATCTTGCTACCCACAGCTATCGTTAGTGATGGGTGTTGGACTTCTAATGGTAGAACAACTTTGGACTCATACACTAAGGAGAAAGGAGTAGATTGAGTTGGAGTTCTATATATGGTATGGTAGGCCCACAAGGCTTCAACTAACTGCTCATGCAACTGTCACTTATTATTATTAAGTGTCTTCTTCAATATTTGGATGAGAGTTTTGTTGAAGGCTTCTGCTAAGCCATTTTCCTCAAATAGTTGATGGTAGAATATCTTCAATCAATGTTGTGTCTTCAGGCAAAGTTGTTGATCTCGGTGCTCTTGAATGCAATACCATTGTTAGATATAATTCATTGAGGCACTCTAAACCTCTATACAATATGATTCCTAAAAAATTGGAGCACTTATTGAGTGATGACTTCTCTGAGTGAAATCTCCTATGCCCATTTGGAAAAGTACTTAATAGCATCTAAGATGGACCGATGACCCTTAGAAGGAGGAGGATTAATCTGACCCACTATGTCAGTACCCTAACACTCGAATGGCCATGAGGCCAATGTAGGATGTAAAATGTTGGGTGGTTTTTGTAAGAACACACTGTGTATTTGACATTGGTGGCATGGTTTAGCCGTATCGATGCAATCCTTGAGCATCGTTGACCAGTAGTATCCTAGTCTCTTGATCTTGGATTTCATCTTCAGACCGGATTTGTTGACTCCACATAATCCTAAGTGCACCTCGATCATGATCTTATGAGCTTCGTGCTTGTTTAAACAATGTAACCATATATGATCAAAGATCACCGGTAGAAGACATCATCCACAAGAGCGTAGAAAAGTGCTCTCTACTTTATCTGATGGGCTTGGGACTTTTCTTGAGGTAGTTTACCTTTATTTAGGTAATCCATGAATGGTTGCCTCCAATTTAAATCCTCGTTCTTCTTGGCAATGGCAACCTCCCCTTCAAGGGAGTACTTTTTGATGAGTTCAATATTAATAAGGGATAAGACTTGTCTACTTTGGACCTTTATTGATATGGACTCATCCTCTAGACATGCCAACTCCTTAGCAAGCTTGGCTAAAGCATATGTTATGGTGTTCTCTCCTTGAGGAATCTTATAAATGGTAACCTCTAGGATTTGGGCCAACAACTCTATGGTGTACATGGGGTAGTGATGGAGCTTGGGCTTTATAACCATATAAGACCCAGTGGTTTGTTTGATAACTAGCTAAGAATCCCTGAAGATGTTGATGTTATGGATGCTTAGAGTAATGGCTAACTCTAGATCGACAATCAGAGCATCATATTCAGCTTCATTGTTGGTGCAAGGGTTGGACATAAAATATAAGAATTTCATCATATTGCGGTCAGGAGTTAAAAGATCTATTCCTACCCCTACCTTTCCTGGAATAATTAATTGTGGTTCTTCTCCTCTTTGAGAGGAAGCCTCACCATCAAAATACATCTCCCAGTGGTGAATACTAGTATCCCCTAAGTTCATAATTTGTTCATCGGGGAGATCATCACTAGGCGGAGAGTCAGCAGGAAGTGGGTGTGCTGCTAAGAAAACTATTAGCGCTTGTCCTTTCACTGCACAGAGGGGTATGAAGGTAATGTCAAACTGTGAGAGGATCATGGACCATCATGCAAAAATCTAGATAGCATCTGCATCATGAGATATTATAGTGGATTGATTCGAGAGATTAAGTTTACCTTATGAGGAAGCATGTAGTATTGTAGCTTTTGGGATGCAAAGATTAAAGCTAGGCAATGCTTCTAAATTTGTGGATAATTAGCCTCAGTAGGGATTAGACGAAGGCTGAGGTAGTAGAGTGCATTTTCCTTCCCTTCATCATTGGATTGGGCCAACAAAGCACCAAGGGAGTCATCTAACACAACAGTGTAAAGTATGAGCAGCTTGCACGGGATAGGGGCTGCTAGAACTAGCAGTGTCATTAGGCAATGCTCGATGTCTTTTAATGCATGCTCACACTTGTCATCCTACTTAAACTTGGCATCCTTTTTGACAAGTACTGAGAATGGCTGACATCTTCCCTATAGATTGGATATAAAGCATCTTAGGTGCTCCAACCACCCTTAGAATGATCTGAGTTGAGTTAAACTTTTAGGGGGTGACATTTTTAATATCACTTTAATCTTCTCTAGATCAATTTTGATTCCCTGGTGTCGGACAATAAACCCAATGAATTTCTTTGAAGCTACTATGAAAGGACACTTCAGGGAATTCATTTTGAGGTTAAATTATCATAACTATTTGAAAACTACTCTCAAGTCGAAGAGATGGTCTTCTTTTTCTCTACTCTTCCTTTGCCTGGTGGAGGTCAAGTTGTCCTACCCATATATTCAAATGGAGTAATGAACTATGGGTGGAATTTAATGTCAAGCTCTACTTCCTTCCCCAAGTCTATTTCCACTCCCTTTTATTTTCTTTTTCATTTTCTCTTTCCTTTTCTTTTTCTTAACCCAAAGTGGCCAATTTGACCTATTTGAGCTAAGTTCTAATCCTCCCCAAATTAGATGGAACCATGCCCATCAAAATCTCCCATCATGATTGTTGATCACCCTAGGTTGATCAATTGTCAAAAATTAGGTCAAACCAAGTCAACTTGGTCATTTGACCAAGTCAACTTGGTCATTTGACCAAGTCAACCCCTTAACCCATATGAACCCAAACTAAATTTAAATTTTAACCTAACACTTGAAACCAATGATTCATACCAAATCAAAATCAATATTTGAATATGACTTGACCTTCAATTGAGTCAAACCAAATCCAATTGGCCCTCCTGACCTAAGTTGACCCAAATTGACCTAAAAGATCAAATTGGGTCAAATCAAAATATAAACCAAATTGATTGCAACTAATGGCTCAAGTTCATTCGAAATTGATTGTTGAACTTGACCAAAGCCATGATTGGACCTAATTGAACCCAATTAACCTACTTAGCCCAAATTGACCTAATGGTTCAATTTGGCCAAAATCAAACCATCTGACCCAAATGAATTCAAATGTGCCAAAATCAAATCTAAGCTAAACTAAACCAAAACAATTGAACCAAAACATCCCAAATGATCATATGAACTTGACCCAACCCTTGGTTTTACCCAATTTGACCAATTGGTAAACTTGAAACTTCTTTTGACCTAAATGTGTTAAATTAAGCCAAACTAACCAAATCAACCAATTGATTTGGAATTTCTCAACACTTTTGGCTCATTTCATATCTGCCAAAATCAAATCCAATGCTAAATGATCATTCTACCCTTGGATCAATGGCATCACATGGTACAAATCACCCATGTAAGTGGTCATTTCCATTCCTTGGACACTTTCTACTCTCCCGATGGTCCACCTAACTTTTAACCAATTCTAATGGTTATTAGCCATGACCAGGAAGTAAATCACCTCACCCTTCCCATTGGAGCATTTGAAACCCATAGGACACCCATGTTTCCTTCTTGGCCAACCTTACCTTGACAAACCAAGCTGAGCCAACTCACCTCATCCCTACCATCCCCGATTCCCTGAGATGGCTAGATGGCCACCAAAAGCTAACTCGATCCCACTATTCCATCAAAGTGAAGGGGGGTATACACCCCCTAGTTTCCACTCAAATACACATGAAAATCATTCCTTAGAGCCCTAGCTACCCAAGATGAGTTGCTAGAGCCATTCCCTGAGCTCCCAAGCTTGTTCCTCAATCAAAAAATGCCATTCCCATCCATCCCAAATTTGACACTCCCATTTCTCCGTAACTTTCCATTTCTCCATCAAACTCAAATTAACTTTATGCGCACCTTCCTTAGGCCTCGTTGAGCAAGAATGAATCATCTCCAGATTAAGGAGGTGGGACTTCAATCAAAGCCAAGCTCTAAATCATCGGTTCATGGCCTTCTAAGCAAACATTAATGAATTGATCCAATTGCTGGTCAACAGGGCTTCATATCCACTAGATGAAGCTTCCTTAATTGTTCGAGCAAATGGTCTTGAGCTCCGATGAGGTATGCTTCCAAAACTGATCCTTAGGAAAACACGGGTTGGAGTTTTTTGAAGAAAACTTGCATCTCATGTGATCTTGACTTGTTGATCCCCTCCACTTGATGTCGTGAAGGTGTAGGATCCTTTTAGATTTGATCTAAGTTTGGGTAAATCATCAAGTGAGCAATGGCAGAAAGACTCTATTCTCCCTCATTCATGTGATGTTAAAATGCACCATCCATTTAAAATTGATATGGACAATCATGATTAGATCCACTAGATAATTTGATTTAATCATATTAAGTTATGGGATTAATCTTATCGATCTTAGATGGGCATGATGAGAAAGCCCATCATCCATCGTAGGCATTGTTGGGTAAGTTTTAAGTTGCCAATCCCGAGTCACTTGGAAAGCAAATGTGCCATGTGGCACCAATAGGATTAGTCTTTAATTTGGTTTAATTAAATATTTTTAATGGTTGAAACTTCTAAAAACCATAAAAAATCATAGTGAAATAAAAAAAAGCAAATAAATACTCAATTTAAAGGTATTTTAGAAGAGAATTAATTAAAAATGATCTTAACTAATTTTAAATAGTAATTAAGGTATAATTAAGGTTTAATTACAAAATTTATTAGCTTAATTACTTAAACAATTAATCTAATTTGTGTGGGATAATTTAATGGGATGACCTCTACATCCCATGATTTTCTTGGGATTTATTGCTCACTTAATTAGGAAAATTGACTAATTAAACTTTAACTACTCATTTAAGTTAATTAATGATTAATTAATTCCATGAATAGTAATAAATTGGTTAATTAAGTTTATTAATCATTGTTCAATGGTAAGTAAACTAAGGAATAGGGTTGGGACCCCTTTCCCTAAGTTCATTTCACCTTTTAAATGAAATTAATTGAGATTTAACTAATTAATTAAATCACTTAATAAAATTGAAATCATAATCACATCAGACCTTAATTAATTAAATCATCGGGTAGATATTTAGGTGTTTCATAATACAAAAGAGTTTAATGAAATTATGGTTAGTCCACATGTGTGGGAAAACCATAAGAGTAAATAATTAAGTTCCTTAATCTAATATGAGCTAATTGCATTAGCCCCTTTTATTTCCTTGGATCATTTCAAGTTTATTTTTCATGCATATCATGTTGGCTCATAATTATTTAGTTAGTTACTTTAAGGTGACATAGGTAAGGGTAATTAATTCATCTAATTAAGGGCTTAACTCAATTAACCCATAAAATCAAATTAATTACATTTTCTTAAATTAAATCAAATCACTAATGTGGGAATGGGTTTAAAATAACAAGTGATGATTTCTCTTCTCCTCCTTAAATCAAATCAAATCCAAAACTTAATTAATAAAGATGCTTTGGTTTGCTTTAAATAATCTTATTAGATTTGTTTGTCCTTAAGAACTAGTTTGGTTGAATGAATCACATGCTTATATTTGATTTTCCTCTCTCCAATCATGTTAAATTTGGTATGTCATTTGAATTCATGCATCCATCTTTTCAAAATCAAGTAAAATAAAATGGATTTCCTTTATGTAAGCTTGCATGTGTTGATTTAATATATGTGAGGCTATTATCACTATTAAATCCAAATGTATTTTCAAAAGTTTATAATTGAATAATAATATGTGTTATGACGCTAATTATAAATACATAAAAAAGAAAGTGCTTATAGATTAAGTGTATGAATGTTGAGTTCTCTTTCCTCTATTCAAATGTTGATTTATATAAGATTGAATGGTAATGGGTATATAGTCTGGACATCTTGGGAACATGAGGCTTTAGCTAGCCCCATGGAGGCCATTTGATTACCTCACTTCCATGGTTTAACAATGGCACATACCCTTTTGATTTCATTCTAATGTATTTCAACATTAGAATTTGGATAGGGCTTTAAATCATATATATAAATTATTCAATAAAACAAAAATATACACTCTTTGCATGGTTTTCTTTTCCTCATTTATGTATACATCCATGTGTGTCCAAGAAAAGCTAGTTTATAGTCTAGACATCTAAGGAATATGAAGCCTTAGTTAGCCCCAAGGAGGTCATTTGATTACCTCTTACCTAATTTAACAATGACACGTACTTGCCTATATCTTTGTGCATGTATATGTATATGTGATTAGTGAATTAAAATCCCATTTTACATTAAAATTGCATGCATTCATAATTGACTAAGTGGTTGAACTTATTAGCCATATGATTTGGAGCTTACTTCCTATGTTCATGTATACAAATTTACATATGTTTAAATTCAAAAGGGTATATAGTCTGGACATCTTGAGAATACGAAGCTTTAGCTAGCACCAATGTGGTCATTTGATTACTTCACTTCCCTAGTTTAACAACAACATTGTAATTAATTCTTATATATTTTTTTTGTGAGAATTTGGAAAAAGTTTTAAATTAATATGTTTCAATAATTTAATCAAATAAAATATAAATTCTAAATGTACACATACATTCATCATTTAAGTGTGCTAAAATATGTTGCATGTATAGATACACTTATGATTAAATAATATGCATGTTACATGTGATGGAAAGGAATGATTTAATATATGTCATGTGGTAGTAATTCAATTAAATTAATCTTAAGATGCCTTTTATTTTGAATAGGATTATTTAAAGTGATCCTAAACTTATGATTAATCAATTCATTTAATAAGCCATTCACTAAAGAGAACTAAATCAAATTAATATACTTTAGAAAGTGACTTAAGGTATGGATGAAGAGAACAATTCTCTTTTCCTCTCTTTATAACATTTAGTTGCTAAGTCTAATCAAATGAAGCAAAAGGAAACACAAATAAAAACTCTCAAATCAAATAAACTAGTTAAAGTGAAATCAACCTTTCATGTTAAGTCAAATACTTCTACACTTAGAAAATACAACACTAATGCCTAACAACACTTACCACACAAGCCTTAATACACGCCTTAGAATTAAGTCACCACTTCTAGCTCTAAGTTAGGATGGAATATGATGTGATGTATGATTTATTATATGATGTATTATTTTAGATTGGATGTTAGGGTGTATGCTTTGTATACTGGATGATAGGCTAATATTAGCCCAATCATGTTTTCTGCAAGGGATTATGCTTAAGGGATGCTTAAAAATAAATACAAATGCTTTTTCTGCAAGTTGCTTAAATCTTTAAGCACAATCTAAGTTAGGATAGGTGGGCTTAGTTACCCATGAGTAGGGTGCTAAGTCCAAATTATAAATACAATTGCTTGAGATTATATGTATATTTAGCTAACCTCTATTTTGCAGGTGTAGTTAAATTTACTTTTCCCACATAAATGTAATTTTTACAATAGGAATTAGGATTAGTGCTATGAGATTGATTGAGATGGCGAAGGCTTTATCTTGGGGTGCCCTGTGATGCCTTTGAAGCAAGCACCATCCAAATCAAAGAAGGAACCAAATCAAAAATGGAGATATGAAGAAAGAAGTCCCCCATAGCATTTAATACAACTATAATTATTCTTTCATATTGCATATTGTATAAGGGTAGAGCTCAACTACCCATGTTATCTCCCTTCAGGTTGTATCAATACCTAATCACACCAACCTTTTATTATTTTATGATAGTTGATATAATTATTTGATGTTATGTTTACATTGTGCATTAGGATGACATGCTTTTCATAGTTTCTTAAATGATTGATGCTTTAATGAGTGGCTTGGATACAATTAAGCTCTTAGGGTAAAAATAACTTTTCTACCCAACTAATCACTTATAACTAAATTTTAAACAACTCATAACTTCATCATAAAGCCTTAGACATAAAGAAGATAATTAAAAGTTTTAGCAACTGCTTAGATGTATGGTAATATGTTTCACATCATGCATGCATATTCTCTTTCTTGAACATGAAGGATCTCCATCCCTGCATGATAAAGGAATGCTTAACCTGTGAGGGCATCTGTTGTGGTGGAGTACACCTTCTTCTAATTGATTTGACCCATAACCTATTTCATCACACATTTAAGCATAAGAAATCCTAAAGCCTCTGTCAAAATGATGTGTCTAAAATGAAATAAAATTTGAAAAGATGCATCTATAGATTAAGTCATATGCTCATATCACTCAAGACTTTAGACTCTTTCTAATTGAATAACTTACCCTTGATATCATGCAATTCATAAGATAGGACTACATGATTTTAAAATCGTAGGAGGAGTTAGTTGGCGGCCACTCCAGGAAATTATAAGTCCAGAAGTCAGACAATTTATTCTCTCTTGTGGAGGTAGACCCTTATGTCCACCTGTCACTTAGATTTTGGTCGTGCTTTAGGTCGTACTAAAGCTCCTTAGATTTAGGATAGAGGTACCTATTTCTTTCATGCTACGAGCATAAATCCTCACCTCTTATGCATTCCCATAACCTTGTGTTGTTGGATCATAAGCACTAGTAATCTAATTAAATTTCAACTCAAAAACATATACATCTCTTTAACTTCAAAATTATAAAGCCCAACCATAAGATTGATTGGAATGCTCACTAGGCTTCCTAGTATCATGAGCATTTCCTACTTATTTCATTTGGATTCTAAAAATAAGTCTTCTCATTGAACTTTCCCAATTGATTTTCCATATACAACGAATCCTTTGATAGTCTAACCTTAAAATCTTTGGAGATAATAATTGTCTACTTTAATTCAGAGTATTCTTAGAAAATTTATTTCTTAAGATGTAATTAACTATGAAGGCTTGCCTCTTTAGGGAATTGAAGAACCTGGTTTAATATAAACCCTACTTTATTCATAGACCCATCATACCTTAGGAGTCCTTATTATGTGAATTGGTCCATTATAAGGTGATGCCTCTATCTTTTGAGATATCACATCATATCTCAATGTTGTACATGATCACCTCAAAAGTACCCCAGGATTCATTGGTGTCCCTCCCCACATCCAAAATAAACACCAGGCCTATCGCTTGTTCATTGAATCTCTACATCATCCTTTCTTTTTGGAGTTTGGAGATGTCGATCCTCAAGTAAGCAAGGGTTCTTAGAGGCATAATGTTGACTAATACACCTAGGTTAACCAAAACTCTAGATAGCTTGTATCGCCAACATCCGCTGTAATATAAAGAGGCAGTTATGCTCGATCATCGTTAGGTGTAAGTGTTCATCGCTAAATATAACTCATACGATGTCCTTCGAGTGGCATGCCTCTTCTTTAGTATTGATCGGTGTAAGCATATCTCTAAATCAAGTAAGGTCTTGATTAGAGATTCCCTCATCTATTTGGATAAGATAAGGGCATTGTATATGCTTAACTTAGCTGAAAACTTTCTAAGGTGAGCTAGGACATTATAATCAACTTTGGCTTGGTCCTCCACAAGCATATCCATGGGTGGAGCATCCTATGGAGGGGCTATATGCTCATAGAAAGCAATGAATTGCTTACCCTTATCCTGAGGTGCTACCACAGAGGTAGAACTTTATCCTTAGGGGACTTGTGACTTCTTGGAATGATGAGCTTGTGGAAAGTTCTACCTTTTCATCGGGCATACATATAGCTTCTTCTATGAGATCCTCAGAGTTAGTTGTCTCCAAGTCAATCTTAGGAGGTGAACTTGATTGATTCAGAGAATGATAGTCCGACTTTGAATCAAAAAGGAAAGGATCAAAAGTACTAGAGCTATTATTTTTATTTATACTTGGAGAGCTTTCAATAGGAATAAAATCAAGGGCATCAGAAGTAGACAATATAGAAGTAGAATTGGCTTTCTTCATTAATTTCTTTTTACGTGGAGGTACATGAGAGAAATTAAGTAAAGTAAGCAGAGTAAGGGATTTAGTGCCCTTATTCACAGATACAATGCTCTAGTAGAAGAGCAAGAGGTGGTATGTAACGGTGGAGAGTGGAGATGGGATGGTGGCTACCCTACTGACTATCTCCAAGTATGGTGCTTCTGCTGTTGGGTCACATTCCACAGTAATCCTTTGCAACTAGCAAACCTTCCTTGGTGTTAGAGGTTTGAGCTACTTCAGGCACCTACAAGGAAAGCTTCTTGATCTTATAAATGATCTTCTTAGTTGTTCGGGATAAGGAGATATACTAACCTTCTTTGGTCTTAAGAGGATAGCAAGTATCTTTAATGATTACTCTAACAGAATTGAATGGTTGTTCTAATAAGTATTCCTTAGGGATAACTATGGCTCTCAACTTGTAGTTGCGCTCAAGCTAGTCCTTAAAAGTGATACAATCCTCTAAGACATGGCTTAACATGTAGTGGTTGGGGCAATAGCTAGGATCATCGCTCTTGCACACTTCCTCTAACAGGCTTTGGTAATTGAAAGTCTAGTTTGTTTAAGAGATTCTTAAAGATTTTCCTATTGTAGGCTAGCCACCTTGTTGAAAGTCAGAAAGTAGCTACTCGATGATGGATATGAATACTGCTGCTGGGTACGCTGCTGAGGTGATGAAAATGGTCATTGTGGCAGCTGCGCTGGCCAATATGATGGCTGAGGTGGTAGAAGAGGTGGGAAAGGAGGCTGCTGAGCTCATAGTCTCTCATACTGAACTCTGGCTGGTTGCTTCTCTCATCCCACATAACTATCCCTGGCTTCTTCTCAAACACCTTTTGTGGCTTGGGCCTAGATGATTGGTTCCCGAGAGGGAAACTATTTGGCTTCCTATTGTAGGCTATCCACCTTATTGATTAATTTCTCCAACATTTTGATGGTAAAGCCCTCAAGCATGAAGGCAACCGTGTCATGGATATTCTTGAGAAGAATCTCAATGGCATGTTATTGAGACTATGGTTGCATTTCATGCTGTTGCAAGAATGTAATGGACTTATTGAGTTTCTATTTCTCTATAATGAGGTCATATATAGTCCCTCTGAGCTCCAGAAACCTCTTGATGAAGAGCTCAATTCCAAAAGTCTTCACCAAACCATTGGGAAGTTCATACCAATCAAATGCAGATAAGCTATGAAAGGAGGAAGAGGTGTGTTGCATCCTGTGCAACATCCGGCTCTAAAGTGTGCAATGTGTTATCGTGGGCTCCCACAACCATCAAAGATCATGAAGGACAGTGGCACAAAACCCTAAATAAAAGAAAAACTAAATAAAAACCTAAACCTAAAAAATAAATCTAAAAATAAAACTTAAAAAATAAATAAATAATAAAACCTAAACCCTAAACTAAAAAAAAAAGCTAAACCTAAAATAAAATAAAATAAAATAAACATAAAATAAACTAAAATAAAAATAAACCTAAACCTAAAATAAACTAAACTAAACCCTATAAAATAAACCTAAACCTAAACTAAAAAAACTAAAAAATAAACCTAAAATAAAAAAAAAACATAAACCTAAAAAATAAAATAAAACATCATATACCTAAAATAAAAAATAAAACCTAAACCTAAAAAATAAAAAAAACTAAACTAAAATCTAAACATAAACCTAAACCTAAATCTAAAAAAAATAAAATAAATAAACCTAAAATAAATAAACTAAAGATAAAATTTAAACTTAAATAAAATATAAATAAAATAAATAAAAATAAATAAATAACTAAATAAACATCCTACCTAACCCTAAACCCTAAACCACTCCAAATCCTAAACCAGGCTAAACCCAAAAATCTCTAACCCTAAACCATACCAAAATCTAAACCCTAAAACATTAAACCATAAACTCTAGTGACCACACCTACCCTACCACAACCACAACCCTAAACCCAAACCCTGATCCTACCTAAAACCTACCTAAAACTAAAACTTAAAATAAAATAAATTAAAAACCCTGAACCTAAATGAAATAAGAAAATAAAATTAAAATAAAACCTAAACCTAAACCTAAAATAAAAATAAAAATAAACTAAATAGAAATAAATAAAAATCTAAACAAAACTAAAAAATAAAATAAACCTAAGAATAAAAAACCTAAATAAAATAAAAATAAAATAAACCTAAAATAAAAAAAAAAATAAAAACGAAATGAGAACCTAAACCTAAATAATAAATCTAAAAATAAAACCTAAAAATAAATAAAAAAACCTAAACCCTAAACTAAAAATAAAAACTAAACCTAAAATTAAAAATTAAAATAAATAAAATAAACCTAAACTTAAATAAAATAAACTAAACTAAAATACATAAAACCTAAACATAAACTTAAAATAAACTAAACATAAACCCTAAACTAAATAAAATAAAATAAACAAAAACGAAACCTAAACCAAATCTAAAAAAATAAAACCAAAAAATGAACCTAAAATAAAAACCTAAAACCTAAACTCTAAACCCTAAACCTGAAACCCTAAAGCTAAAAACATAAACCTAAACTAAATAAAACCCAATAAAAAATTAAATAAATAAACCTAAACAAAAATAAAATGTAAAAAAATAAAATAAAATAAACATAAAATAAAAGCCAAACATAAACCTAAACTTTAAAAAAAAAATTAAAATAAAAACTAAAATAAAATAAATTAAATAAGAGCATAAATAAACTAAACAAAACATAAATAAAATAAAAACTAAACCTAAAATAAAATCAAAATAAACCTAAAATAAAATAAAATAAAAACCAAGTAAAAAAAAATAAAAAAATAAACCTAAAAATAAATTAAAAAAACCTAAACTAAAAAAAAACCTAAACCTAAAATAAAATTAAAATAAACCTAAACCTAAACTAAGATAAACTAAACTAAAATAAATAAAACATAATACTAAACCTAAAATAAAGTAAATGTAAACCTAAACCAAAACTAAATAAAAAATAAACTAAAAATAAACCTAAACCTAAACTAAAAATAATACCTAAAATAAACATAAAATAAAACCTAAAACCTAAACCTCAAAATATAAAATAAAAACCTAAACCTAAACCTAAAAATAAAATATAAAACCTAAATCTAAGAAATAAAATAAAATAAAACTAAATAAAAAATAAACTAATAGACATAAAAAAATAACTAAAATAAATAAACCTAAAAATAAATAAACTAAATTAAATAAAATAAAAATACCAAAATAAAAATAAAAATAAAATAAACTAAAATTAAAAATAAACTAAATAAACCTAAATACTAAATTTAAAAAAAATTGAAAAAAAAAAATAAAAACTTAAAATAAATAAAAGAAAGAACCTTAATCCATAAAACCCTAAACCATAAAAACCCTAAACACAAATACAAAACATAAACCTAATCCCACAAAATTTACAAAAATATAAACCCCTAAGCCCAAAACTAAGCAAATAAAACCCAAACATAAAAACCTAAACCAAAACTAAATAAAGCCTAAAAATAAAATAAATAAATAAAACCTAAATCTAAATAAAATAAAAAATAAAATAAAAATAAAAACCTAAACTAAAACCTAAACTTAAACCTAAAAATAAAATAAAATAAACTACAAAAATAAACTAAATAAAATAAATAAAAACTTAAACTAAACTAAAAAAATAAAATAAATCTAAGAATAAAAAACCTAATTAAATAAAAACAAAATGTAAAATAAAAAAATAAACTTAAAATAAAATAAAATAAAACTAAATAAAAACCCAATCCTAAAAAATGAACCTAAAAATAAAACCTATAAGAAATAATAAATGAAACCAAAACCCAAACCAAAAAATAAAAACTAACACTAAAATAAAAATGAAATAAACAAAATTAACCTAAACCTAAAATAAAATAAACTAAACAAAAATAATTAAAACTTAAACCCTAAACTAAATAAATTAAAATAGACTAAAAATAAACCTAAACCTAAACTAAAAAATAAAACCAAAAAATAAATCTAAAATAAGAACCTAAAACCTAAACCCTAAACCCTAAACCCTAAAAAGCTAAAAACCTAAACCTAAACTAAATAAAACTTAAAGATAAAATAAATAAAAAAAAACTAAACCAAAATAAAATGAAAATTTAAAATAAAATAAAAACATAAATGAAAACCTAAACCTAAACCTAAACCTAAAAGAAAATAAAATAAAAAATAAAAATTAAACTAAAAATAAATAAATAAAAATCTAAACAAAACTAAAAAAATAAAAAACCTAAATAAAATAAAAAATTAAACCTAAAATAAAAATAAAATAAACCTAAAATAAAATAGAAACTTAAACCTAAAAGATAAACCAAAAAATAAAACCTAAAATAAAACAAAAAATAAAACCTAAACCATAAACTAAAAAAAACCTAAAACTAAAATAAAAAAAATAAACCTAAACTAAAACTAAGATAAACTAAACTAAAATAAATAAAACCTAAACCTAAACCTAAATTAAACTAATCCTAAACCTAAACTAAAACTAAATAAAATAAAATAAACTAAAAACAAACCTAAACCTAAATTAAATAATACCTAAAATATAAAAAAAGAAACCAAAAAACCTCAACCAAAAGAATAAAATAAAACTGAACCTAAACCTAAAAAAAATTTAAAACCTAAACCTAAAATAAAATAAAATAAAATAAAATTAACTAAAAATTAACCTCAACTAAACCTAAACCTAAAAAACAAACTAAAATAAATAAACCTAAAATAAATGAACTAAACTAAATAAAATTAAAAATAAACCTAAATAAAAGTTAAAAATAAAATAAACAAAGAAAAATAAAAAAAATTAACTAATTAAACTAAATAAATGAAAAAAATAAAAAATAATAAAATAACAAAACCTAAAAAATAAAACCAAAAAACTAAACTAAAACAAACATAAACCTAAACCTAAATATAAAAAACTAAAATAAATAAACTAAATAAATAAGCGGAATAAAAAAAAAATAAAATAAAATAAAATAAATTAAATAAAATAAATAAAAATAAACTAAATAATCCTTAACCCAAGCTAAAATTAACCAAACCACAAAATCCTAAACCCAAAATTAAAACCCTAAAAACTCCTAATACCTACCCAAACTAAAACTAAACTAAACAACCCTAAAAAAACTCTGTGACCCTAAACCCACAAAAACTAAACCCTAAACAAAACCCAAACTGCTAAACCCAAAACCTAAATCCCAAACTAAATAAAACTTAATAAATAAATAAAAAACTAAACCTAAATAAATAAGAAAATAAAATAAAATAAAACTAAACCTAAACCTAAAAATAAAATAAAATAATAAATAAAAATAAATAAAAATATAAACTAAACTAAAAAATAAAATAAACTTAAGAATAAAAATAAAATAAACCTAAAATAAAGCAAAATAAAATGAAATGAGAACCTAAACTAATAAATCTAAAATAAAAAAATAAATAAAAAAAAAACTAAACTAAAAAATAAAACAAAACCGAATTAAAATTAAAATGAACAAAATAAACCTAAACTTAAAAAAAAAAAGCCAAACTAAAATATGTAAAACATAAATCTAAACTTAAAATAAACTAAACATAAACCCTAAACTAAATAAAATTGAATAAAAAAATAAACCTAAACAAATCTAAAAAAAAAACAAAAATAAACCTAAAATAAAACCTAAAACCTAAACTCTAAACCCAAAACCTTAAACCCTAAAACTAAAAATAACCTAAACTAAATAAAACCGATAAAAAATTAAATAAACCTAAACAAAAAAATAAAATAAAACATAAAATTAAAACATAAACTTAAACCTAAACTTAAAAGATTAAATAAAAATAAAATAAAATAAAATAAATAAAAGCCTAAACTAAAATAAAAATAACATAAATAAAATAAAAACTAAACCTAAAATAAAATCAAAATAAACCTAAAATAAAATAAATTAAAAACTAATAAAACCTAAACCTAAAAAATAAACCTAAAATAAAAAAAAATAAAACTAAACCAAAAAAAACCTAAACCTAAAATAAAATTAAAAGTAAACCTAAAAAAAGATAAACTAAACTAAAATAAATAAAACCTAAACCTAAACCTAAAATAAAATAAATGTAAACTAAACCAAAACTAAATAAAATAAACTAAAAATAAACCTAAACCTAAACTAAAAAAAAATAATACCTAAACTAAACATAAAATAAAAACCTAAAACCTAAACCACAAAATAAAATAAAATAAACTAAACCTAAAAAAATAAAATATAAACCTAAATCTAAGAATAAAATAAAATAAACTAAAAAAAATAAACTCTACTAGACATAAAAAATAAACCTAAAATAAATAAACTAAAATAAATAAAATTAAAAATAAACCAAAATATAAAGAAGAAAATAAAATAAACTAAAGTAATTAAAAAATAAACTAAATAAATCTAAACCTACGAGTGTACTAAATTTAAAAAAATTGAAAAAAAAACTTAAAAAATAAATAAAAAGAACCCAAACCCACCAATAATAAACTTGAAACCCAAAACCATAAAATCCAGAAAAACACAAACCATAAACCCTAATCTAAATTTATACCCTAAACCCTAAATCCTAAACCCTAAGCCCTAAACTCAAAACCCTAAGCCCTAAACCCTAAAAACATAAAAACCTAAACCTAAACTAAATAAAACCTAAAAACAAAATAAATAAATAAAACCAAAATCTAAATAAAATAAAAACCTAAACTTAAACCTAAAAATAAAATAAAATAAACTACAAAAAATAAACTAAATAAAATAAATAAAAACCTAAAATAAACTAAAAACATAAAATAAATCTAAGAATAAAAAACCTAAATAAATTAAAAATAAAATGTAAAATAAAAAATAAACTTAAAATAAATAAAATAAAACTAAATAAAAACCCAATCCTAAAAAATGAACTAAAAATAAAACCTATAAATAAATAAAAAATGAAACCAAAACCCTAACCAAAAAATAAAAACTAACCCTAAAATAAAAATAAAATAAACAAAATAAACCTAAACCTAAAATAAAATAAACTAAACTAAAATAATTAAAACCTAAACCTAAACTAAATAAAATAAAATAAACTAAAAATAAACCTAAACCTAAACTAAAAAAAACCAAAAATAAACCTAAAATAAGAACCTAAAACCTAAAACCCTACTAAAACCTAAACCTAAAATTTAAAACTAAACCTAAACTATATAAAACATAAAATAAAATAAATAAATAAAACCAAAAAAATGAAAAATTAAAATAAAATAAAAACATAAACGAAAACCTAAACCTAAACCTGAACCTAAAAGAAAATAAAATAAAAATTAAAAATTAAACTAAAAATAAATAAATAAAAATCTAAACGAAACTAAAAAAAAATTAAAGTCTAAATAAAATAAAAAATTAAACCTAAAATAAAAATAAAATAAACCTAAAATAAAATAAAAACCTAAACCTAAAAGATAAACCAAAAAATAAAACCTAAAAATAATTAAAAGATAAAACCTAAACGATAAACTAAAAAAAAACTTAAACCTAAAATAAAAAAAAAAAACTAAACCAAAACTAAGATAAACTAAACTAAAATAAATAAAACCTAAACCTAAACCTAAATAAACTAATCCTAAACCTACATAAAATAAAATAAACTAAAAATAAACCTAAACCTAAACTAAAAATAATACCTAAAATAAACACAAATAGAACCAAAACCTCAAAAAGATTAAAATAAAACCTAAACCTAAACCTAAAAATAATTTAAAAAAAAAATAAAATAAAAAATAAAAAATTAAAAAACTCAACCTAAACTAAACTAAAAATAAAATAAATAAAATAAAATAATAATAAACTAAATAAAATTAAAATTAACCTAAATAAAGTTAAAAAATAAAATAAACTGAAAAAAAAAAATAAACTAATTAAACTAAATAAATGTAAACCTAGATTATAATTTAAAAAATGAAAAAAAATGAAAGATAAAAAAAAAACCTACCCTACCCACCTAAACCATACACACTAAACCCTAAACTCACTAATCCCTAAATCCCACCCTAAATCCTAAATCCTCCAAACCCTAAACTCTAAACCACACCCTAAACCCTAAACCTAAACACCACCCTAAAAAAAACTACATCTAAATAAACTAAGTTGCATTGTTGCTAAAATAAAATAAAATTAAATAAAATAAACCAAAAATGAAATCCTAAACCTAAACCTAAATGCAAAGCTATACATAATCTTAAAAATAAAATAAAATAAAATATAAAAACTAAATTAAAATAAAATAAATAAAAGCCTAAACTAAACTAAAAAAGTAAAATAAACCCAAAAAAAAAAAACTTAAATAAAATAAAAACTAAACATAAAATAAAAATAAAACAAACCTAAAATAAAATAAAATAAAAACTTTATTAAAACCTAAACATGAAAAACAAACCTAAAAATAAATAAAAAAAGAAATCCTAAAACCTAAACAAAAAAAAATTAAACCTAAAGTAAACAAAATAAAATAAACCTAAATATATACTAAAATAAATAAAACCTAAACCTAAACCTAAATTATAAACTATATAATATAAAATACGCTGAAAATAAACTTAAACCTAAAATAAAAAATTAAACCTAGAAATAAACCTAAAGTAAAAACAAAAAACTTAAACCTAAACCTAAACCTAAAAATAAAAAATAAATCTTAAGCCTAAAAAATAAAATAAAAATAAAACTAAACTAAAAAATTAACATAAACTTAAACATAAACCACAAAATAAACTAAAATAAACATAAAATAGAAAATAAACCCAAATTAAATAAAATAAACTAAATTAACTAAATAAACCTAAACCATGGTTTGCTTAATTTTAGAAGAAATCCTAAACCCTAAATCTAAAAAACCTAAACCACTAAACCAAAACTAACCCTAAACCCTAAACCATAAACAACCCTAAAACCCTAAACCCTAAACTTACCCAAAACCCACCCTAAACCCTAGTTCTAAACCCTACCCCACCATACCAAAACCCTAAACTCTACTCCTAAAACCCACCCTAAAGACTAAACCCTTAAAACCTAAACCTAAACATAAAATTAAAATAAAATAAAAGTAAAAATAAACTAAATTTAAAATAAGAGACTAAACTAAAAAAATAAAATAAACCTAAAATAAAAAAACCTAAATAAAATAAAAACTAAACCTATAATAAAATAAAATAAAAACTAAATTAAAACCTAAACCTAAAAATAAACCTAAAAAATATAACCTAAAAATATATAAAAAATAAAAACTAAACACTAAACTAAAAAAAAATAAACAACAACAACACAAGCCTTAAATCCCACTAGGTGGGGCTACATGAATCCTTCCTCTCCATTTATGTATTATGTGTCAAATTCTCATTTAAATTAAGTATACTAAGATCATTTTTATACATCTTAACCAAGTCTTTTTAGGTCTGCCTCTACCTTTCTTAACATAAGGCAAATCTAATACATCTACTCTCTTAATTGGGTCATCAGACGGTCGATGCTTTATGTGGCCAAACCATCTAAGGTGACTCTCCCTAATCTTATCAACCACTAGAGATACTCCAACTTTTTCTCGAATATACTCATTTTGCATTCTATCTCTAAGAGAAAAGCCACTCATCCACCTAAGAATCCTCATCTCTGTAACACTTAACTTAGTCTTATGCTTCTCTTTTATTGGCCAACATTATGCACCACAAGTCATTGCAGGCATTACCACCATCTTATAAAATTTTCCCTTAAGTTTAAGTGAAACTTTTCTATCACATAATAAGCCAGATGCATTCTTCCACTTCAACCATCCAACTTGAATTCTACTAATAACATCTCTATCTATTTCACCATCATTTTGAACAATAGAGCCTAAATATTTGAAACACTCACTCTGATTAATGACTTGTTCACCTAATGTCACAATACTACCACTAGAACTTCTACAACTAAAATTACACTCCATATATTTAGTTTTAGATCTACTAAAATGAAAACCTTTAGACTGTAGTTGACCTCCATAATTCAAGTTTCTGGACTCCCTCTCTAGTCTTATCAATAAGAAGAATGTCATCGAAAAGCATACACCAAGGTACATCTTCTTGTAAATGCCTAAAGAACATCCATAACTAAAGTAAAAAGATAAGGGCTTAAAGCTGATCCTTGATGTAATCCAAGCGAAATAGGAAAATATTTTGTCAATCCTCCTTGTGTTTGGACACAAGTAACAGCTCTAGTATACATATCCTTAATGACTTGAATATAACCAATATTAACTCCTTTTCGTTCTAGAACTCTCCAAAGAACATCTCTTGAAACTTTATCATAAGCTTTCTCTAAATCAATAAATATCATATAGCTCCTCCTTACTTTCTCTATGCTTCTCCATCAAACCCCTTAACAAATGTATAGCATCCATAGTAGATCTACCTGGCATGAAACCAAACTAATTGTGAGAAACTTCTATATCACATCGTAACCTATGCAATTACTCTCTCCCATATAATTTTAATGTATGGCACATTAATTTAATTCCTATAATTTGCACACTCTTGTGCATCACCTTTATTCTTAAATATAGGAACTAGCAAACTCTTTCTCCACTCATCGGCATCTTTTAGTCTTTAAAATGACATTAAAAGATTTGTAAGCCAAGAAATTCCTTGATCTCCTAAACATTTCCACACTTGATTGGAATATTATCGTCCTACGCTTTTCCATATTTCATTTTGTTTAAAGCTTCACTAACTTTTAGATTTACTAATGATGATAAAATGAAATTCTCTATTTTGTTTAGGTATTAAGGTTGCTAAAATCAATTGTACTTTTAGATCCTTCATTAAAAAGTTTATCAAAATACCTCATCCACCTACTTTCAATATCCTTTTCTAAAAAAAGAATTATATTATTTTCATCCTTAATACACCTCACTTGAACTATATCTTTACTTCTCCTATGTCTTTGGTTGGCTAACTTATACATACATCTTTCACCTTCTTTGGTATCTAATCTATTGTATAAATCACTAAAAGCTAAATTTTTTGTGTCATATATCTGCTTTCTTAGAATCTCTGAGCCACTTTATATCTTTCCCAATTCTGTTTTACATCTAAACCAAGTTTTATAACAATACTTCTTATTTTTATCTTTTCTTGCACACTCTGACTCCACCACCAACTATTCTTATTAAAAGAAGCTTTTCCATTTGATTCTCCAAGCACATCTTTAGCAACTTGCTTAATTTCACTTGTTATTTTTCTATAATGTTAGCTTCCTCATGAACATCCCAAATTCTAATCTCTTGTAGCTTGCTCTTAAAAATATTTTTATTTGTATTCCTTAAGTGTCCCCATCTAATTCTAGGAAAATAATTTGGTTTATTTTTTCTCTTACAACCTTTCATCTTAAAATCTAAAACTAACAATGATGTTGGGTACTTAGATTTTCACTTGGAATGACCTTACAATCTTTATCTAAATGATCTATTTTTCTTATCAAAATAATCAATCTGTTTTACTAGGTCCATTTTATAAGTAATAATATGTTCATCTCTTTTCTTAAATAAAGTGTTAGCAACTACAAGATCATAGGCTAAAGCAAAATCTAATATAGTCCTACCTTCTTCATTAGTCACTCCAAATCCATAACCACCATAAATACTTTTAAAATCTTACCACTGTACCAACATGTCCATTTAAATCTCCTACAATAAATATTTTTTCTTCAAGAGGTATCTTTTGTATTAATCCCTCTAATTCATTTCAAAATTTTCTTTTGCTTACCTCCAAACCTACTTAAGAGCATAGACACTTATAACATTGATAATTTTAGTATCAACAATAATCATCTTTAAACCGTAATTCTATCTCCACATCTATTAATATTTATAACATTATCGTTCAAACTGTTATCTATAATCATACCTACACCATTTCTAGTTCAACTTTTACCTGAATACCAAAGTTTAAAACCTAAACTATCAATCTCCTTGGCCTTCTCCCCAACCCATTTAGTTTCTTGAACACATAAAATATTTATCTTTCTATGAATCATAATATTTATTAATTCCATTAATTTACTTGTAAGAGTACCTATATTCCAAGATCCTAACCTAATTCTAGTTTCATGGACTAACTTCTTTGCCGCATCCATCCATAATGTAGAACCCTTGCTTATTTAACACGCAGCCGATCACGTTCTCTAGCACATTTTTCAGATTCAAGCCATATAGTGTGTAAGCTTCGAGATCTAACATTAACACAATGATTTAAAGGATTCATGTCATGATTATTTCGACAAGTTTTATGCTGGCTGTCGACTACCTAATGCAACCCTCCACTTTTCACATCCGGACATGGGACCGGCAATGGTAGTGTATTCAACCAAAAAATATATAAAAAATAAAAACTAAACACTAAACTAAAAAAAACTAAACCTAAAATAAAAATAAAATAAATGTAAACGTAAACTAAAATAAACTAAACTAAAAAAAATAAAACCTAAACCTAAACCTAAAATAAACTAAACCTAAACCTAAACTTAAATAAAATTAAATTAAATAAAAAGAAAACCTCAACCTAAACTAAAAAATAAAACCTAAAAAGTAAACCCAAAAAAAAATGTAAAACTTAAACTAAAACCTAAACTAAAACCTAAAAATTTAAATTAAAATCTAAACCTAAAAAATAAAATAAAAATAAAACTAAACTAAAAAAATAAACCTAAAGCTAAACCTAAACATAAAAAATAAACTAAAATATAAAATCTAAACTAAAATAAATAAACTAAATGAAAATAAAAAATAAACATAAATAAAAATAATAAATAAAATAAACTAAAATAAATAAAAAGATAAACTAAATAAACTTAAACCTAGGAGTTTACTTAACTAAAATAAATAAAAATATATATATAACAAAATCCTTAACCTTAAACCCTAAATCTTAAAACTTACCCTGATCAGAATACGGACCTAACCCTAAATATAAACATTAAACCTTAAAACCCTAAACCTTAAACCTTAAACCTTAAATTAAAAAATTAAACCTAAAATAAAAACCTAAAACCTAAACATAAAAATAAAAATAAAACCTAAAATAAATAAATTAAACTAAATAAAAATAAAAAATAGACCTAAATAAAAAATAAAATAAACTAAAATAAATAAAAAATAAACTAAATAAACTAAATAAACTAACTGGTTTACTTAATTTTCAAAACCACAAAACTAAACCCAAACCCTAATTAACCCTAAACTCTCCTAAACCTAAACCTAAATCTAAACTCTAAACCTTAAACCTAAAACTAAACCTAAAACCTAACCCTAACAACCCTAACCCAACCTGACCTCCCTAAACCCTCTTTAAATCATAAACTAAAACTAAACCCTAAACTAAAGGTTATACCTCTGACTAACTCTAAAAACTAGGCTGACCTTAAACCAAAACCTAAACCCTACCAAACTAAACTAAAGTTAAACCAAATCTAACTACACTACCCTAAACTACCCTACCCTAACCCTACCAAAACCTAAAACTAAACTAAATAAATCATGATAATAAATAAATAAAATAAAACCTAAATAAATAAAGAGATAAAATAAATAAACCTAAAACTAAAGCCTAAACCAAAAATAAAATAAAATAAAAAATAAAATAAGCTAAAATAAAATAAATAAAAAACCTAAATGAACTAAATAATAAAATAAGAATACAAAATCAGATAAAATAAAATAAATGTAAAATAAAACTAAATAAACTTAAACCTAAAAAAGATAAAAAATAAATAAAATAAAATTTAAACCCTAAACTAAAAACATAAACCTAAAATAAATAGACCTAAACTTAAACCTAAACTAAAATAAGATAAACTAAAAATAAACCTAAACCTAAACTAAAAAGAAAATAAACCTAAAATAAAACCAAAACCTAAACCAAAAATAAAAATAAAATCTAAACCTAAAAATAAAATAATATAAAACTCACTAAAAAAATACATAACCTAAAAAATAAACTAAAATAAAAACCTAAAATAAAATAATAAAAAAATAAAATAAACTAATAAAATAAAATAAATAAACCTAAATATAAAATAAAATAAAATAAACTAAATACATAAAATAATAAATAAATATACCACTTTTGCTTAATTAAAATAACCTGCCCTAAACTACCCTACTAAACCTCTAAACCCTAAACTCTAATCCTAAATACATAAACCCTCAATCATATATACCACAAAACCCACCCTACCCTAAACCAAACTAACCCTAAACCCAAGAATGGGTTTGATGGTGGGAACATCACCACCACTAAACCTACCCTAAACCCTAAAACCCTAAACCCTAAACCCTAAATCTAAACTCTAATACCCTAAAGCTAAAAAACCTAAACCTAAACTAAATAAACCTTAAACAAAATAAATAAGAAAACCAAATAATAAAATAAAATAAAGACATAAACTAAAACCTAAACCTAAACTTAAAGAAAATAAAATAAAATAAAAACTAAACTAAAATAAATAAATGAAACCTAAACTAAAACTAAAAAAATAAAATCCTAAATAAAATAGAAAATAAACCTAAAATAAAATGAAATAGACCTAAAATAAATTAAAATTAAAACTAAATAAAACCTAAACCTAAAATAAACATAAAATAAAAAAAAAATAAAATAAAAATAAAACCTAAACCCCAAAGCAAAAAAAAAAATAAGTAAACCTAAAATAAAAATAAAATAAAAACCTAAACTAAAATAAATTAAACTAAAATAAATAAAACCTAAACCTAAATCTAAAATAAACTAAACATAAACCTAAACTACTAAATAAAATAAAATAAACTAAAAAATAAATTAAACCTATAAAATAAAATCTAAAATAAACTTAAAATAAAAAACCTAAACCTAAACCTAAAAAAATAAAATAAAACCTAAACCACAAACCTAAAATAAAATAAAACTAAAATCTAAAAAAATAAAATAAAAAATAAAACTCAACTAAAATAAACTAAACTAAAAAAAAAAAATAAAAACTAACCTAAATAAACTTAGAATAATTAAATTAAACTAAATAAATAAAAATAATCTTAAATAAAATTAAAATAAATTAGACTCAAATAAAAATAAACTAAATAAACCTAAACCAACTAGTTTACTAATTTTAAAAACACCTAAACCTAAATCCTAAACCCTAAACTCTAAACCCTATGCCCCAAACTAAAACTGCAACCTAAACAACCCTAAGACTAAACCCTAAATCTAAATCCTAAACCCATAAATCCAAACCCTATACCCTAAACCCTAAAACCCAAACCCACAAACCCTAAACCCTAAACCTTAAAACCCTAAACCCTAAACCCTACTAAACCTTAATACTTATAAACCTAAACCTTAAACCCCAAACGCTAAGCCCTAAACCCTAAATTAACCTTAAACCCTAAGAATGGGCAAATCCTTGACAGTAGGAACATCATCATCAACTACGCTTAGTCTAGATTTGGCGATGGAGGAGAAGGTAGAGGTGCGGTTATCATAAGGTGGTGCGGGATTTAGAGGTGCTGGTGGATATGAAGGTGGTGGTCAGAGTAATGATGGTTATAGAGGCGAAAGGAGCGATGGAGGTTTCAACCGTGGTGGTGGTGGAGGGGAACATCAGGGATATGATGGCGGATCCCACTCTTGATGGGAACTGGAGAAACTTAAGAATGGATCGATCAGCCTATGGAACTATGTCTTTATAAGAGATGATTTTACTTATCTAGGGATTTTAATTTGCTCTATGGATCCTCATTTTTTTCATCGCAGTCTTAGAAAACTTGGGGGCCTGATGAAATCGAAATGAAGAAATGATTCAATGAATTTGTTCTCTATTAAAAAAACCTAAACCCAAACTTAAAACCTAAACCTAAAACCTAAACCCTAAACCCTAAACCCTAAACCCTAAACCCTAAATCCTAAACTAACCCTAAACCCTAAACCTTAAACTCTAAAAACCAAAAAACCAAAATCTAACATAAATAAAATTGAAAAATAAAATAAATAAAAAAACCTAAACCAAAAATAAATAAATAAAACATAAACCAAAAAAATAAACCTAAACTTAAACCTAAACATAAAATAAAAAATAAAATAAAAAATATAAAAAATAAAGTAAAATAAAATAAATAAAAACCTAAACTAAACTTAAAAAAAAATAAGAAACCTAAATAAAATAAAAACAAAACCTAAAATAATAATAAAATTAACCTAAAATAAAATAAAATTATAACTAAATAAAAACCTAAACTTAAAAAATAAATTTAAAAATAAAACTTAAAAATAAATAAAAATAAAATCTAAACCTATAAAATAACCTAAAATAAAATAAAATAAATAAAACAAAATAAAATAAACCTAAACCTAAACCTAAATTAAAATAAACTAAACTTAAACAAATAAAACCTAAACCTAAACTTAAAATAAACTAAACTTAAACCTAAACTAAATAAAATAAAATCAACTAAAAATAAACCTAAAACAAAACATAAAAATAAAACCTAAAAATAAACCTAAAATTAAAACATAAAACATAAATCTTAAAAAATTAAATAAAAACCTAAACCAAACCTTCCAAAAATAAGATCAAAATCTAAAATAAAATAAAATAAAACTCTAAAAATAACTTTAAAATAAACTAAAATAAAACCTAAACTAAAATTAATAAACCTAAAATAAATAAACTAAACTAAATAAAAAAATAAACCTAAATAAAATTAAAATAAAATAAAAAAAATAAAGAAAAAAGTAAACTAAATAAACTTAAACATACAAGTTTACTTAATTTTTTTAAAAAAAACCGTTAAATCCTAAATCCTAAACCCTAAACCCTAAACCTTAAAACTAACCCAAAACCCCATTCCCTAAACCTACAACCCTAAACCTACAACCTTAAAGCCTAAACCCTAAACCCTAAACTCTAAAACCATAAACCCTAAACCATAAACCCAAAACCCTAAACCCAAACCACTGACCTAACTAAACCCTAAACCCTCTAAACCACAAATCTAAAATAAAACTCAAAGTCTAAACCCTAAACCTTAAACCCTAAGCCCTAAAACCTAAACCCTAAACTCCAAACCCTAAACTAACTCTAAACCCTAAGAATGGATAGAACCTTGATGGCAGGAACATCTCTGTCAACTAGGCTTAGGCTAGATCTGGCAGTGGAGGTGAAGGTGGAGGCAATGGTTATCATAGTGGTGGTGGGGGATCTAGAGGTGCTGGTGAATATGGATAGGGTGGTCAGAGTAGTGGTGGTTATGGAGGTGGGAGGAGCGATGGAGGTTACACCATGGTGGTGGCAGAGAGAGATTGGGGATATGATGGCAGATCTCGCTACTCGAGAGGCGAGGGTGGTTCTGATGGGAACTATAAGAAACTAAAGAATGACCAATCTAATCTGCTGGTTATGTACTGTGTCTTTACAGTAGATACGATTTTATGTATCTAGAGTTTTTGATTTGCTTTATGGGTGCTCATTTTTTTATCTATGTTATCGCTTGTGTCTTGGAAAATTTAGGGTGCTTCATGGTTGATGAAATCGAAAAGAAGAAATATTGAATATGAATTTGTTCTCTATTAAAAAAACTTAAACCCTAAACCCTAATCCCTAACCTAAACCAAACTAAAACATAAACCCTACTAAACTAAACCTAAACCCAAAACCTAAAACACAAGCCTGTAAACCCCAAACCTAAACCCTAAACCCTAAACCCAAAAACCCTATACCTAAACCTTAAAACTTGCAACCCTAAACCCTAAACCCTAAACCCTAAACCATAAACCTTAAAATCTACACACTAAACCCTAAACTAATCCTAAACCCTAAACCCTTAACTAACTATAAATCCCAACCCTAAACTCTAAACCCTAAACTTTGAATAATGATGTCATTAGGAGTAGATTTAAGGAATGACCTTATCCTAACATAAATATGGTAGCTAAAGAAAATGTCTTCAAGTGACTTCCCTTGATAATTAGAGGTTTGAATACCTAAACCCTAACCTAAATCATATTATGATATCATATATTATAGTATAATGTAGCAGCATATATTTGAGCATGTAATGATGTGTTTTTGGAAGTTATAATATGTTTCAAAATGTTTTAGTATATTATGGTATTGTGCCCTATAGTCTATATTAATATAAATCATAAACATATTGATTTAATAAATCAGATGATCAAATTTGTTAAATTTGAAGTTGGAATTAGGTTGTAGTACCAAAGGCATGCTATGGCACTTGTAATATAAAAAGTAAGATTTTATGTTCAATATAAATATTATATGTTGTAGCATAATATAGCATCATATATCATAATATATTATTTTGGACATTTTAAATTCTTTTAGTATTTTACAATCATGCAGTCGAGCCTACACTAGCAATATTTATAAAAAAGTTGATATAGACTTTAAAATGGAATTTGGCCAAATTCATAATAGGTAAAGCATGTCATCATAATATATTATTTCAATTTAAAATATGTAAGTGATCCCACTAAAATATATAGTTTTTTATTATTTAGACTAATTTTATGATTTTTTATTCTAAGCAATCCCTTGTGATGTGGTATGCAATATAATATAATATAATATGTTATAATGTATTATATTATAGGATGCAATAACATAGTGTAGCATCATGCATTATAGCATACTATTGTGTATTATTACTTGTTGTTTAGCATATTTTAGTTTGTTATAATATGATGTAGTAGAGTTTGTACTTGTATAATTCATAAAAATATTGATTTATAGGTAGAGATGATGGGATTTGGCTAAATTTAAGGTTAAGATTTAGGGAACATCAATGGGGTTGTGCTATGGTGTGTCATTTCATCAAAAGAATGGAATTTTGCAACTAAAATAAATGTTCATTTTTCAACCAAATTTGATAAATTTTTTGCTTAAAGTGATTCATTTTAAGGTGTAATGTAAGATAATATATTATATGAAAGCATATTGAAATATAATGTACATAATAATATAACTTCATATATATATATGAATATGGTGGTGTGTTATTAAATGTTATTATACATTTTAGTATGTTTTACTTTTGTTATAATACATTGGGTCAAAACTCACAAAAATGTTAATTTGAAGGTTGAGATGGAAGAATTTGGCCAAATTCATGGCACTCACGAAGATGCAACACCAAAGTATGCTATTTTGTACCATTTCTAATAGAAAAATAATAATTTTACATCCAAAAAAACATTGTTTATATTTTGGGAAAGTTTTATTTTTTGTTCCTTTTAAGTGATTCTAATGAGGTGTAATGTTAGAAAATATATTATATTATAGCAAATTATATTATAACATCATATAATATAATATAATATAGTGTCTTAATTCACACTATGATATGTTTAGCATTATATTGTATAGTTAGTTTGAGCTTCCACCATCACAAATCATAAAATGTTGATTACAATGTTAAGATGATGTAATTTGAACGAATACATTGTTAGGCTTTTAGTTGAAGTATTAAACGTATACATAAGAGAAGAAATAAGATTTGATGAGACTTCCATGTCATGGACATGGAGGGAGATCCGCTAGAGGATCACACATGCATTGGATATGACATGTGAGGGGTCTATGTCGAGGGAATAGAAGAAGAAAATTTGTTGGGGATAAGGTTTGAATTTGATTTGATTATATGATTTATTTATGGAAAGAAGATCTACCGGGGATAAGAATCTATAATCCACTAGGGATTAAGATCGAATCGACTTTAATTTATTTTATTTTAATTGATGAGGAGGCATATATACTAGAGATATGGGCTCGAGTCCACTAAGGATCGAGTATATGAACCTTCCACTAAGGAAGCAGGTTCGGGCTATCCGCTGGGGATTGGGATTTGAGTTTGATTTCATAGAATTGTTTGGGGATGTATCTAATGGGGATAAGAGTTTTGTTGGATTTATTTAATTTAGACTCTACTAGGGGAGTTAGTTTAATTTGTCTCCACTAAGGAGGTTGGTTATGAATTTGATTTATTTGCTTGACTTGTTTATGTATGATTTGGGGCTCCACTAAGGAGAAGGGTGTGATTTAACTCCACAGGGGAAAATTAGATTGGGTTTAATTTAATCTGAGTTAATGTATGGACCCTAGCGGTGTGCGATGGACCCACTAAGAAGAGGTTATATCAACCTTGACTTACCTCAGGTTTATAAATCCAAAGGGATAGTCTATCGGTTGTATGGTAAAGCTAGCCAACCTAAGGGGTTATCTTTGGTGTGCAATGGCTATGCTAGGAAGAAGGCGTAGCAGACTTACATCTTCTAAAGTGAGGAACAACTGCTCGGGTGACATGTTGGATGCACCACAAATCAAACTTAACCTTGGACGACTACTGAGTGAATGTCGTTGCGGACTTATGTAAACTCAAAAGTAGTTAGGATTAATTTTGTTTTAATTTCATGTGATTTGATATGGTTTATTTTGTTTTGTTTAATTTTGAATTATGGGAATATCCGTTGGGGATGTGAGTTTTGTCAAATTTGATAGATTTAATTTATGGACCATGTCGATGTGCTATGGATCTATTGAGAAGGGGCTATATTAAACTTGTCCTATCTTAGATTTAAAAATCTAAAGGGATAGTCTACTGGCCATGAGGTATAGCTAGCCAACCTAAAGGGTTTCCTTTCGGTGTGCAACGGTTGTGCTTGGAAGAAGGCGTAGCAGTCTTGCATCTTAAAATAGGGAATAACTATTGGGGTGACATGTTGGTATCATAATAAATTGAACCCGACTTAGGGGCGACTACTGAGTGAATGCTGCTGGGGACTTATATCAACTCAAGAGTAGTCAGGAAATTCCTATAAGGAGTTTTGCTAATATTTCCCTAAAGATAGGATACCTGCTTGAGAAAAGGTACCACTAGGGGTGTCCTCCTAATCCACAAGTGATTATATATTTTTTTATATGTTTCTATTGGTGTGCGAAGGACCACACTGAGAAGGGGCTATGCCAGTATGAGTGGTGTATCTGTCAGCATAGTTAGAATCAACCAACCTAAGGTGCCTGTCAGTGTGCAATGGTCAATTAAAAAAATAAAGCATGTAGGCTTGCAAATTTCCAAGTAGAACTGGTCATCAGAATAGCCTATCATCGATAGGACAGGATATATCTACATAGGGACTATTAAGCGAGGGGAGCCCCAAGGAAGGACTGGACCAAGACTTGAAATAGTTAGGAGAGAAGAAGCTATTAGGGGACTTATCCTAAACCTTAAATATACTCAACCCAATCAGTGCATGAAGGCTAATCCAAGAAGAAAGCATAGCAAACTCACATCCACTTAAACAAAGCCAACATGAGGTTGCTTACCGGCCACGCAGTAAGGCATACTAAACTAACAAGGCTCTTGTTCATGTACAGTGGGAAACTAAGGAATGAAAGCATAGAAGACTTACATCCTCTAAACTAAGAAGACCAATGGGGTGATGCACTGGTAGGGTAGCACGTAAGCCCAACCTAAACCAACTACTAAGTAAGTGCCACTTGGGGTGTTATCTCAACTTAGAGTAGCCCAAGATAAAAGATATGTGTTTGTTTTATATGTTTGTGTGTAGTTTGTGTTTGTGTTGTGTCGATGAAGGATGAGACATCACTCAGGTTCCTTACACCTTCCCTAAACACGTCATGGTAGATTCATAAATAAGAATACTTTCAACATGGAAGAGATTGAATTTGAAATGGAATTTTCATTGATCATAATTATTTTTAAACATGATTTATAATATTTCTTTAAGTAGAGCCCATTGATTGGAAGCATTGGGTGCTCTCCCTTATGATTGATAAGCTGATAAGATCCTCCATGGTAGCCCTTCTTTATGGCTGAAATACATTCCCATGTGGATTCAAACTTGCCTCCCATCTTATGATGGGCGATAATCGGTCTCCTCAGAACTAAAATAAGCTCTCCTACATGCAAATCTCTAGGACGTACCAACTTGTTGTGACATTAAATCATTTTAGCATTGTACAACTTGAGATTTTGGCATGCCTGCAAGCATGTCTCCTCCAAACCTTTAAGCTCTTCTAATCCTAACTTGGCATTCTGCTTTGTTGTGATCTTTCTACCCATAGCTATCCTTAGTGATGGGAGTTGGACTTCTAATGGTAGAATGAATTTAGACCCATACACTAAGGAGAAAGGAGTAGACTGATTGGAGTTTTACATGTGGTGCGGTAGGCCCATAAGGTTTTAACTAACTTCTCATACCACTATCACTTATTATTGTCGAGTGTCTTGTTTAGTATTTGAATGAGAGTTTTGATGATGGCTTCTGCTAAGCCGTTTGTCCTCGGGTAGTTGATGGTAGAATATCTCCAATCTATGCTATGTCTCTGGGCAAGTTGTTGATCTTGGTGCTCTTGAATGAAGTATCATTATCATATATAATTAATTGAGGCACTCTGAACCTATATATGATATGGTTCTTAAAAAATTGGAGTGCAAGCTAAGATATGACCACTATGAGAAGAATTATCTTCGCCCATTTGGAAAAGTAGTTAGAAGCAGTTAAGATGAACTGATGACCCTTAGAAGATGGAGGATCAATCGGACCCACTTTATCGATACCCCAACACTCAAATGGCCATGATGCCAATGTAAGATGTAGAATGTTGGGTGGTTTGTGTAGGACCACACTGTGTATTTGACATTGGAGGCATCGCCTAGCCATATCCATGCAATATTTTATAATCAATGGCCACTGGTATCCTAGTCTCTTGATCTTGGCTTTCATCTTCTAATTGCATTGTGGCTCCAAATAATCATTAGTGTACCTGGCCACCATCTTGGGCTTTGTGCTTGTCTAAATAAATAACCAAATATGATCAAAAGATCGCTGCTACAAGACACTATTATCATAAGATTGTAGAAAGTGCTCTTCATCCGATAGGGTTGGACTTCTCTTGAGGTAACTTGCCTTTATTTAGGTAATCCATGAATGATTGCCTCCAATCTAACTCCTCGTCCTTCTTGGAAATGGCAACCTCCCCTTCAAGAGGATACTTTTTGATGAGTTTAATATCAATAAGGGATAAGACTTGTCTATTTTGGACCTTTATTGATATGGACTCATCCTCCAGACATGAAAACTCCATTTCAAGCTTGGCTAAGGCATACATTATGGTGTTCTCTCCTCGAGGAAGCTTATAAATTATAACCTCTAGGATTTTTGCCAACAACTCAATGGTTTAGTTGTGGTAGCGTTGGAGCTTAGGCTTTAGAACCTTATAGAATCCTCAAAGATTGATGTTCTAGATGCTTAGAGTAACGACTAACTCTAGATCGACAATCAGAGCTTCATATTTAACTTCATTGTTGGTGCAAGGATTAGACAGATGATATGAGAATTTCATCACATCGCGATATGGAGTTAAGAGAACTATTCCTACCCCTTCCTTTCCCAAAATAGTAGGTAGTTGTTCTTCTCCTCTTTGAGAGGATGCTGCACTATCAAAGTACATCATCCAACGGTGACTACTAGTATCCCCTAAGTTCATGATTTGTTTATTGTGGAGATCATCACTAAGCAGAGAGTCACCAGGAAGTGGGTGTGTTGCTAAGAAATTTTCTAGCGCTTGTCCTTTCACTACACAGAGGGGTACAAAGGTAATGTCAAACTGCGAGAGGATCATGAACCATCATGCCAACCATTAAGATAACATCAATCATATCATGAGATACTATAATGGATTGATCCTAGAGATTAAGTTTATCTTATGAGGAAGCATATAGTGTTGTAACTTTTGAGATGCAAAGATTAAAGCTAGGCAATGCTTCTCAATGGGTGGATAATTAGCCTCGAGGGATTAGACGATATCGAATAGTAAGTGCATTTTCCTTCCCTTCATCATTGGCTTGGGCCAACAAAGCACCAAGGGAGTCATCTAATAGTGTAAAGTATGAGCGCTTGCTTGAGATAGGGAAGAGTCATCAAGTAATGCTTGATGTCTTTGAAGGCATGCTCACACTTGTCATCCTACTTGAACTTGACATCCCTTTTGACAAATGCTGAGAATGGCTGACATATTTTCGATAGGTTGGATATAAAGCTTCTTAGATACACCAACCACCCTCGGAATGATCTGAGTTGAGTTAAACTTTTAGGTGGTGGCATTTCTAATATCACATTGATCTTCTCTGGATCGATTTCAATTCCCAGGTGTCGGACAACAAACCCAAGATTTCCATGAAGCTACTCCGAATGCACACTTCAGGGGATTCATTTGAGGTTAAATTATCTTAACTATTTGAAAACTAATCTCAAGTCAAAGAGATGGTCTACCTTTTCTCTACTTTTGACCACAAGATCATCAACATAGCACTCAACTTGATGATGAATGAGTTCATCAATGATTCGAGTCATAGCCCGCTGGTATGTAGCATCGGCAATTTCAAGGCTGAAAGGCATGAACTTATAACAATAGATTCTTATCGGTGTTCTAAAAATAGTGTTTCTTTCATCTTAAGGAGCCATTTTTATTTGGTTATATCCAGATGAGCCATTCATGAACAAGAAGACTGCATGAGATCTGGCAATGTTCACCATCAACTATGGGATTGGTAGTGAAAATTCATCTTTTGGACATGCCTTATTTAAATCCTTAAAATTAATGCATATGTCAATTTGGCCATTCTTTTTCTTAACTGGGATGATGTTGGCTAACCAGGTAGGGTATTTTTCTTCCCAAATGAAGCCAACATCAACTAGTTTCTTGACATCATAAATGACCTATTATTCTGTCTAATCGCATGCATCTAGGAGCTTGCTTGATAGGGTTAGCAGTAGGCTCTATTATTAGTTTATGGACTACGCCGTGAGCCAATGTGCATCTCTTCATAACTTCATGCAATGTAGTCCTTAAACTCCAATTGCCTAACAAAGTCATTGGTTTCAATTTCATTCAACAAAGAACTGATGTATGTCGGGCATGGATCTTCTTCTATTCCTAAGTTAATTTCTTGAGCTTCTTGATGGTTGACTTGATCTCTTCTTATAACTATGGGGGTGCTTCTTTGACTTCAAAATCATCTGGATCATTTGACATTTCTAAGCACAGGTCCCCATATGAGTTAATGTGATTTGAAAAGAACCTATTAGATTCTAAAAGATTGGTGATGACTAAACAATAATCATCATCATCGACTAGACCCATTGTACCAAATCATAGTCTCGATCTTGATTGAGAGCTTTTACATTTGCTCTTCCATATTCTTTCGAAGTAGCCTGACCTGTGCTTTGACCTAGTATTTGGGATTAACCCTTTCATTGCTAAATTATGAACACAAGGAAAGTACTAATCAAAAGGCAATTATATTAGATCTTTATATTAATCATCCTCAAGTTCTACATCAACTTTTTGACTTGAAGATGATGCTCCTAGAAAGAACCTCTAAGTCTTCACACCTATGGATGACTTAGGAGCTTCCTTAACTACCAAACCCTCAACTTTTGAAAGGAAAGGGTTAGACTTAGGTTCCCAACCGATACAACGCTTCACATATAGACTTAGATATACTTATGCTTTACTTTGGAGCCTGATCTTCATCCCTATCTGGCTCAACTATCACCTTCAAGAAAATCTACTATTGAGAAGAGCTAGCTAGTATGCTAACCATATAAGACTCATCTGATGAACTAGATTCTAAGTCTATATGGATAGTAGGTGTACTCTTGGTAGCTGGGACATATCTTCGTCGTAGCTAATAGAGTTTTTCCACCTCAACCTCTTCCTCTACTTGGTGGAGGTCAGGTCATCCTACCTTTATGTTCGAATGGAGTAATGAACTGTAAATGACTTGAGCTCTCCATTGACATAGTAGATGATCCCACCTCTCACAAACTTCATGCATTGATGTAGAGGGGATGGAACTTTTTTGTTCTCGTGTATCCATGGTATCCTAAGCGAAGCATTGAAAGATGTATCCGAGTCTATAATGTGAAAATTGTCTTCGGTCTTCCAATCATCTATCTACAAGGAAAACACTATAGAGCCTAAGGCCTGTTGATCACACTTTTAGAGTGCAGATTCAATTTTTCCATCTTAGACTTAGGAGTCTTCTAAATACTAATACTTCTCTAGTCATAAGACTCTTCTAACAATTAGTTAAACACTTAACCTAAGCCTAAACATTTAGATGGGTTAACCATAGGATTAGGTTATGCCTTAGGGATTAAGATAATCTACCAACCCTACAACCCAAATCCAATCCATGTTCACCATCTCAAACCAAACCTCAAGTTCAATTCAAACATAAAATTCAAATCAAAATCTAAACCCAAATCCAAAACCAAATGATTGAAGCCCATGATCAAATCTGAACTTGAAACCCTTCCTAAGCCATATGACCTATCCCATGGACTTAGCCAAATCATAATCCAAATCAATCCAAAATTAATTTATTTTCTCATAATTAATTTATATCTTCAATCATCTTCTTAAATATAAATCAAATCTACATTCAAATGATCAAAACTAAATCAAACTAAATCAAATTAAATCAAAACCCTTCCTAAGACATTTGACCAATCCCATGGACTTTGCCAAATCTTAATCAAAATCAAGTTAAACTCAATTTATTTTCTCACAAATCAATCATATTTTCGATAATCTTCACAAATTTAAATGAAATATACATTTAAATCATCAAAACTAAATCAAACAAAATCAAAATCCAAACTTAAGCCACATGACTCAACTCCATGGACTTAGCCAAATTCCTTCATTCCAAAACCCAAATTCAATTAATTTTCTCATGAATCAATCATACCTTCAATCATATACACAAATATAAATGAAATCTACAATCATCAAGCCAAACCAAAATCAGCCCAAGTCAAACCCAATTTAACCCTTTTGACTTGAAATGTTCAAATGAACCAAAACCCATTTGAACCCAAGACGATTGCAATTTAATTTTTATATCAATGCCAAATCCATATATAAACTCAACTAAATCAAACTCAACCAAAAATAAAGCAAACTAAACCTAATTAGTCCACTTGAGCCAAAGTGGCCAATATTTGAGCCAAGTTCTACCTACACAAATTAGATTAAACCAAGCCCATCAAAATCTCCCATCATGATTGTTGATCACCCTAGGTTGATCAATTATCACAAATTGTGTCAAACCAAGTCAACTTGGTCATTTGACCAGATCAACCCCTTTCCCCACATGAACCCAAACTAGCTAAATTTCAACCTAAGCCAAATCCCTTGAAACCAATGATTCATACCAAACCAAAATCAATATTTGAATATAACTTTACCATCAATTGAGTCTAACCAAACCCAATTGGCCCTCTTGATGCAAATTGACATAAATTGACCTAAAAGACTAAATTGGGTCAAATTAAAATATAAACCAAATTTATTGGAACCAATGGCTCAAGTTAATTCTAAATTGATTATTGAAGTTGACCAAAGTCATGATTGGACCCAATTGAAACTCTAAAGCCTAAACCATAAAACGTAAACTAACCCTAAATCCTAAGCTAACCCTAAACCCTAAAATCTAAACCCTAAAAACCCTAAACCCTATAGCCTAAGCACTAAACCCTAAACCCTAAACCCTAAACCATAAAACCTTAAAACCAAAACCTAATGTAAATAAAACTTAAAACTAAAATAAATAAATAAACCAAAACCTAAATAAAATAAAAATAAAATAAAAACCTAAACCTAAAGATAAAATAAAATAAAAAATAAAAATAAACTAAAATAAAACAAATAAAAACCTAAACTAAACAAAAATAATAATATAAACCTAAGAATTAAAAACCTAAATATAACAAAACTAAACATAAAATAAAAATAAAATAAACTTAAAATAAAATAAAATAAAAATTAAATAAAAAATTAAACCTAAAAATAGACCTTAAAAATAAATAAATAATAAAACCCAAACCCTAAACTAAAAATAAAAACTAAACCTAAAATAAAAATAAAATAAACAAAATAAAATAAACCTAAACCTAAACTAAAATAAACTAAACTAAAATAAATAAAACCTAAACCTAAACTTAAAATAAACTAAACCTAAACCCTAAACTAAATCAAATAAAATAAATTAAAAAAACCATAAATTTAAACAAAAAATAAAACCTAAAACCTAAACTCTAAACCCTAAACCCTAAAAAGCTAAAAAGCTAGATCTAAACTAAATAAAACCTAAAAATAAAATAAATAAAAAAACCTAAACCAAGATTAAAATAAAATAAAATAAAAAACTAAAACCTAAACCTAAACTTAAACCTAAAAAGAAAATAAAATAAAAATAAAAACTAAACTAAAATAAAATAAATAAAAACCTAAACTAAACTAAAAAAATAAAAAACTATCCAAAATAAAAACAAAATGAAAATTAAAAATAAAATAAACCTATAATAAAATAAAATAAAAACTAAATAAAAACCTAAACTTAAAAAATAAACCTACACATAAAACCTAAAAATAAATAAATAATAAAACCTAAACCCTAAACTAAAAAAAAAACTAAACTTAAAATAAAAAGAAAATAAACCTAAACATAAACTAAGATAAACTAAACTAAAATAAATAAAACATAAACCTAAACCTAAAATAAATAAACCTAAACCTAAACCTAAACTAAGTAAAATAAAATAAATTGAAAATAAACCTAAATAAAAATAATATTAAAAAAAACCTAAAAAAAAACCTAAAACCTAAACCTAAGAAAAATTAAATAAAAACATAAACCTAAACATAAAAATAAAAAATAAAACCTAAGCCTAAAAAATAAAATAAAAATAAATCTAAACTAAAAAATATACACAAACCTAAACCTAAACCTAAAAAATAAACTAAAATAAATAAACCTAAAATATATAAACTAAACTAAATAAAAATAAAGTAAATCTAAATAAAAAAATAAAATAAACTAAAATAAATAAACTAAATAAAATTAAACCCTAAACCCTAATACATAAACCCTAACTGCAAACTTACAATCCTAAGCCCTAAACCCTATACCGACAACTCTAAACCCTATACCCTAAACCCTAAAATACTAAACCCTAATACATAAACCTTAAAACCCTAACCCCTAAACCTTAAGCCATCAACCCTTAACTATAATCCCTAAAATATACAATCCTAAACCATAAACCTTAAACACTAAACCTAAAAAACCTAAACCTAAACTCTAAAATAAAACCTAAAAATAAAATAAATAAATAAAATAACTAAAATAAATAAAATAAAATAAATAAAACATAAACCTAAACCTAAACATTAAAAAAAACTAAACTAAAATAAATTAAATAAAAACCAAAACTAAACTAAAAAATAAGATAAACCTAAAAATAAAACCTAAATAAAATAAAAACTAAATATAAATTAAAATAAAATAAACCTAAAATAAAATAAAATAAAACTAAATAAAACCTAAACCTAAAATAAAAAAATAAAACCTAAACCCTAAAATAAAAAAAACATAAACCTAAAATAATAAAAATAAAATAAACCTGAATCTAAAAGAAACTAAACTAAAATAAATAAATAATCCTAAACAAAAAATAAAATAAAATAAACTAAAATTAACCTAAACCTAAACTAAAAAATAAACCTAAAATAAACTTAAAATAAAACCTAAAAAAAAATAAAATAAAACCTAAACCTAAACCTAAAATTACAAAATAAAACATAAACCTAAAAATAAAATAAAATAAACTAAACTAAAAGTAAACATAAACTTAAACCTAAACCTAAAAAATAAACTAAAATAAAATTATTAAACTAAAATAAATAAACCAAACTAAATAAAATAAAAAAATCAAAAAAAAAAACTAAAATAAATAAAATTAAACTAAATAAACCTAATAAACCCAAACCTACAAATTTATTTAAATCCTAAACCCTAAACCCAAAACCCTAAACCTTAAAACTAACCCTAAACCTACAACCCTAAAAAATCATAAACCCTAAACCCTAAACAAACCTAAATCCTAAACCTAACCCTAACCTTAAACCCTAAACCCTAAAACCTAAACCCTCAACCCTAAAACCCTAAACCCTAAACCCTAAACACCAAACCTTAAAAATCGTAGAGCCTAAACCCTCTGTTAACCATAAACCTTAAACCCTAAACCCTAAACCCTAAATAGCTTAAACCTTAAAGATTGAAAACTAAACCCTAAACACAAAACCCTAAATTCTAACCATATACCCTTAACCCTAAAATCATAAACCCTAAAACCTTAAGCCATAAACCTTAAACCCTAAACACTAAAAACTAAATGACCTAAACTTAAACAAAATAAAATCTAAAAATAAAATAAATAAATAAACATAAACTTAAATAGAATATAAAAATTAAATAAAATAAAAACCTAAACTAAAACATAAACCTAAACCTAAAAATAAAATAAAATAAAAAATACAATTAAACTAAAATAAAATAAAGAAAAACCTAAACTAAAATAAAAATAAAATAAAAATAAGAATTAAAAAACTTAATAAAATAAAAACTAAACATGAAATAAAAATAAAATAAACCTAAAATAAAATAAATTAAAAACTAAAAAAACCTAAACCTAAATAAAATAAATAAAATAAAATAAAATAAAAACCTAAACTAAAACCTAAACCTAAACCTAAACATAAAAATAAAATAATCTAAAAAATAAAAATAAAGGAAAATAAAATAATTAAAAACCTAAACTAAATTAAAAAATAAAATAAACCTAAAAATAAAAAACTTAAATAAAGTAAAAACTGAATGTAAAAAAAATAAAATAAACCTAAAATAAAATAACATAAAAACTAAACAAAAACCTAAACCTAAAAATAAGACCTAAATAAAATAAAATAAAATAAAATAAAATAAATAAAAAATAAACTAAATAAACATAAACCTACCAGTTTACATAAATTAAATAAAAAACCTAACCCTAAACCTTAAAACCTAAAAGTAACCCTAAACCTTAAACCCTAAACCCTAAAACCCTAAACCCTAAACCCTAAACCCTAAACCCTAAGACACTAAACTCTAAACCTTAAACCTTAAACCATAAACCCTAAACCCTAAAGCCTAAAACCCTAAACCCTAAACCCTAACCCTCAAACCTTAAAGCCTAACCTCTAAACCCTAAACCTTAAACCCTAAACCCAAAAAACCTAAAAACCTAAACCTAAACAAAATAAAACCTAAAAATAAAATAAATAAAAAAACCTAAACATAAATGAAATAAAAAATAAAATAAAATAGAAACCTTAACTTAAACCTAAACCTAAACTAAACTGAAAAATAAAATAAAATAAAAAATAAAATCTAAACTAAAATAAAATAAATAAAAACCTAAACTAAACTAAAAAAATAAAATAAACCTATAAATAAAAAAAGCTAAAAAAGATCAAACCTAAATGTAAAATAAAAATAAAATAAAACTTAAGATAAAACATAAACCTAAAATGTAAACCTAAAAAAAACTTAAAAAAAAACCTAAACCCTAAACTAAAAAAAAAGCTTAAACCTAAAATAAACAAAATAAAATAAACCTAAACTAAAAAGTAAGTAAATAAAACGTAACATAAACCTAAAATAAACTAAACCTAAACCCTAAATTAAATTAAATTAAATAAACTAAAAATAAACCTAATCCTAAACTAAAAAAATAAAACCTAAAAATTAACTTAAAATAAAAAACTAAAACCTAAACCTAATAAAATAAAATAAAAACCTAAACCTAAACGTAAATAAAACCTAGACCCTAAACCTAATAATAAAAAATAAAACCTAAACCTAAATAATAAAATAAAAATAAGACTAAACTAAAAACTAAACATAAACCTAAACCTAAACCTAAAAAGTAAACTAAAATAAAAGCCTAAACTAAAATAAATAAACATAAAAGAAATAAACTAAACTAAATAAAAATAAAAAAAATTAAACTAAATAAAAATATAAAATAAACTAAATAAACCTAAACATACTAGTTTAATTAATTTTTTTAAAAAACCCTAAACCCTAAAAAATAAATCCTAAATCCTAAACCCTAAAACTAACCCTAAACCCTAAACCTACAACCCTACCCTAAACCCTAAACCCTAAATCCTAAAACCCTAAACCTTAAACCCTAAACTAACCCTAAACCCTAAACTCTAAAAATTCTAAACCCTAAAGCCTAAACTCTAAACCCTAATCTAACCTAAACTGCTAACCTAAACCTAAACCCAACCTAATAAAAATAAAACAAAAAAATAATAAAAAAGTAAAATAAATTAATAACTAATTGTAAACCTAACTAAACTAATAAAACTATCCAAATAAATAATAATAAAAAACAAATAATAAACTTAAAACTAAAATAATAAAATTATTAAAATTAATAACTAAACCTAATGAACTAACAAAACCATAAAACCCTAAAAAAATAAACTAAACTAACTAATAAAATAATAATAATAATAATAATAATAATAATAAAATAAAACTAACTTAAACTAATAATAATAATAAAAAACTAATAAATAAATAAAACTAAACCCAAACTAAAAACTAAATAAAAAAAACCCAATAATAACTAAACTAAAACTAAAACTAAATAAAACTAAAAAAAAAAACCCTTAAACTAATAAACTTACTGCTAATAATAATAAAAAACTAAAACTAATAAAATAAAACCAATAAACCCAAACTAATAACTAAATGATAACTAAACTAAAACCAAAAACAAGAACTCCCACCCCTGCCCAAACTAAAAAATAAATAAAAAATGACAAACTAAAACTAAACTAAAAAAAACTAAAAAACCACAATAACCTTAAAACCAAATAAACATAAACCTAAAATAAAATAAATCCCAAATCAAAACTAATAATAAAATAATAATAATAATTACTAATAAAACTAAACTAATAAACATAAACCCTAAATAGAAACTAACTAAAAAAAATAACTATAAACTAAAATAATAATAAATAACTAAACTAACCAAACTAATAAAACCCTAAATCCTTTTAGTTAAAAAAACCTTAAAACCAAAGCCCTAAAAACCCTAAACTCTAAACCCTAAACCCTAAACCCTAACCCAAAACCCTAAACCCTAAAACCCAAAAAACTAAAATCCTAAACCCTAAACCCTAAACCCTAAACTAAACCCTAAAAAACCTAAACCTAAACTAAATTAAACTAAAATAAAATAAAAAACCAAAAAATAAATAATAAAATAATAAAATAAAATAAAAACAAAAAACTAAATTAAACCTAAACCTAAGAATAATAAACCTAAATAAAATAAAACTAAATATAAAATAAAAATAAAACAAACCTAAAAGAAAACTAGATAAAACCTAAACCTAAAAAATAAACTAAAAATAATAATAAATAAAACCACCCTAAACTAAAAAAATAACATAAAAATAAAAAAAATAAAATAAATAAAATAAAAGAAACCTAAACCTAAACTAAACTAAACTAAACAAAAAAAACCTAAATAAAATAAACAAACCTAACCCTAAAACTAAATTAAATAAAGAAAATAAGCTAAAATAAACCTAAACCTGCTAAAACATAAAATAAACCTAAAATAAAACTTAAAACCTACTAAAAAAAAATAAAATAAAACCCTAATCCTAACCTAAAAATAAAATAAAACTTAAACCTAAAAAATAAAATAAAAATAAAATGCAATTAAAAATAAACCTAAAACTAAACCTAAACCTAAAACCAAAGAAATCTTAACTAAAATAAATAAACATACAATAAATAAACTAATCTAAATAAAAAAAAATATACATATAAACTAAAAAAAAAAAAGTAAAATAAATATAAACTATATTAATAAATTTAAACTTATTTGCATTTAATTTTTAAAAAAAAGCCAAACCCAAAATGTTAAATAAACCAAACCCTAAACTAAACCCAAACCATAAACTCAACCCCAAACTAAACCCTAAGTTAAACTAAACAAAACCAACCTAAATAAAAAGAAAAGAAAACTTAACCCTAAACCATATATAATTAACCATATAAACTAAACATTGATTTAAAAATAAATCTAACCAAATCAAACCCTAAACCCAAATTAATAAACTAAATACAACCCTAAACTAAACCTAAAATGGCAACTAAAACCTAAAACTAAACCTAAATCTAAATAAAATAAAAAACTTAACCTAAACCTTAAATAACCCTAACTAAACCCTATACCTAAACATAATCCTAAACCCTAAATACTAAAATTTAAACCTTAAACACAAAACCAAACCCTAAACTAAACCTAACAAATTATAACCCTAAAACCTATAAGTTTCAACCCCCCAAACCTAAACCCTAAACTAAAACATAAAATTTAAACCTAAACTAAATAAAACATAAAAAAAATGCTTAAAACTAAATAAAATAAATAAATATAATTTAAACTAAAATCTAAACTTAAACCTAAACCTAAAAAATAAAATAAATAAAATAAAACTAAACTAAAATAAAATAAATAAAACCTAAACTAAACTAAATAAAATAAATATAAAATGAAAACTTAATTAAAATAAAATCCAAACATAAAATAAAACCTAAAATAAAGTAAAACTAAATAAAAAACCTAAACCAAAAAAAGTAAACCTAAAATAAGTTAAAAAAATAAACCTAAACCCTAAACTAAAAAAACTTAACCTCAAATAAAAAAAAATAAAATAAACATAAACCTAAACAAAATAAACTAAACTAAAATAAAACCTAACCTAAACCTAAAATAAACTAAACCTAAACCATAACTAAATAAAATAAAATAAACTGTAAACCTAAACCTAAACTAAAAAATAAACTTAAAATTAACCTAAAATAAAATCCTAAACCTAAACCTAAAAAAATAAATAAAACCTAAACCTAAAATAAAAAAATAAAACCTAAACCTAAAAAATTATGAAAATAAAAATATAAACATAAACTAAACCTAAACCTAGACTTAAAAATAAAATAAAATAAAAATAAAATAAAATAAAAATTAAAAATAAACTAAAATAAAATAAATAAAATCTTAAACCAAACTAAAAAAATATAATAAACCTAAAATAAAATAAAATAAAAACTAAATAAAAACATAAACCTAAAAAATAAACCAAAAAATAAACCTAAAAAAAATAAAAAATAAAAAATAAACACTAAATTGAAAAACACTTAAACCTAAAATAATAATAAAATTAAATAAATAAAATAAACCAAAACCTAAACTAAAATAAACTAAAAAAAAAACTTAAACTTACCTAAACCTAAAACTAAAAATAAAATCTATAAACCTAAACCAAAACTAAAAAAATAAAACCTAAAAATAAACCTAAAATAATAACCTAAAACCTATTGGCTTAATGGGCCTCATGTTCAATCCGATAAATTTTGATGATAACAAACGAATGCTTGGATGTTCTAATGAATGTTTTTTATGTGTTTCAAATATATCAATTCCTATTTACATATCCAATACATCTCATAATATGTTTGAGGAAATTGCAAGAGTAGAAGAATGAAAGATAGATCAAATTGGATAATGTGAAGCTCAAAATATAATATTTTAGGTTATATGCATTTATTCATTGGCATGAATCAATTTTCTCACAACTTAACATATTATTTTAATAAGGTTAATTTATATAAATCTCTATCTAATTAACATTCAATTATATGTTTCATACATAGCATTTGAATTGTCAAAATTATAAATGATAATGACTATTAAGTGTAATTATTTTATTTACTTAATATAATTAAATATTTTAATATAATTTGATGGTTATATGATAAATAACATATGTATGATTATATATAAATTATATCATAATATTTAAATGTCACATGTCAAAATTAATAAAATATATGAAATTTTCTCTTAGATTTCTTTGGAGGATTTTGAATTTTGAATGAGGAATACTTTCATGAAGAGAATGAGAGCTATTTATAGGCAAGAAGGCCATTTTGAATTATTTCAAAAAAAATATATTATTCTAACCTCATGCTATCATCTAATAATTTAATATTCAATAAAAATATAATTTATATTAAATAAATATTAAATTTAAGCAGCCAAAATTCAGTTATTCACATGGGCAAGTAAAAAATAATCAAATATGGCTCTTAATATATTCAAAGCATATAACATGCATTCATTATTAAAATCAGCTAATGTTTGAAAAGTCATAATTAATTTAGTTTTAATCAAACGTGGGCCATGTGACCTATCAAATTAAAGGAAAAAAAATCCAAGGAATCCAGTGGATGAAATCAGATATAAATTCCTTGATTATAAAATGACTTTGGCTAAAATACAAAATTTCATATATTTTGTTAAGCATTGGTCAACTAAGATGAATTGATGACCCTTGGAAGAATAAGGATCAACCAGACCCACTATGTCGGTATCCCAACACTCAAATGGCCATGAGGCCAATGTAGGATGTAGAATGTTCGGTGGTTGGTGTAGGACCACACCATGTATTTTACATTGATGGCATTACCTAGCTATATCCATGCAATATTTGATCATCGACATCTAGTAGTATCCTAGTCTTTAATCTTAGCTTTCATCTTCACAAGATTGGTTGGCTCCACATAATCTCGAGTGTACCTGCACAAGGGGGCTTCATGTTTGTCTAAACAACGTAGCCACATATGATTGAAAGACTGCATAAAGAAACCATCCGCAAGAGTGTGAAAGTGCTCAATTTCATCTCGATCTTGGGACTTCTTTGTAGTTTTCCTTTATTTATGTAATCCATGAATGGTTTCCTCCAATCTAACTCCTTGTACTTCTTGAAAATGGCAACCTCCCCTTCAAGAGAGTACTTTTTGATGAGTTCAATATCATTAAGGGATAAGAATTGTCAATTTTAGACTTTTATTAATAGGAACTCATCCTCCAAACATGCCAACTCCTTGGCAAGCTTGGTTAAAGCATACGCTACGACATTCTCTCCTCGAGAATCTTATAAATGGTAACCTCTAGGATTTAGGAAAACAAGTAAATGGTGTACTTGTGGTAGTGATGGAGCTTGGGATTTATAGCCTTATAGGACCTAGAAATTTGGTTGATAACTAAATGAGAATCCCTGAAGATATTGATGTTCTAGATGCTTAGAGTAACGACTAACTCCAGATCGGCAATCTGAGCCTCATATTAAGCTTCATTATTGGTGTACAGATTAGACAGATGATATGAGAATCTCATCACATCATGGTCAGGAGTTATAAGAACTATTCTTACCCCTACCTTTTTTGGATAGTAGATCGTGGTTCTTTGAGGATGCTACACCATCAAGTACATCTCCCAAAGGAATGCTAGTATCCCTAAGTTCATGATTTATTCATTGGGGGAGATCATCACTAAGTGGAGAGTCAACAGGAAGTGGGTATGCTGCTAAAAAATTTGCTAGCTCTTATCCTTTCACTACATAGAGGGGTATGAAGGTAATGTCAAATTGGGAGAGGATCAGGGATCAATTGGCCAACCGTCCGGATAGCATCGTGTCATGAGATATTGTAGTGGATTGATCTTAGAGATTAAGTTCACCTTATGAGGAAGCATGTAGTGTTGTAGCTTTTAGGATGCAAAGATTAAAGCTAAGCAATGCTTCTCAATGGGTGGATAATTAGCCTCAATAGGGATTAGATGATAGTTGAGGTAGTAGAGTGTGTTTTCCTTCCCTTCGTCATTAGCTTGGGCCAACAAAGCACCAAGGGAGTCATCAAACGCAATAGTGTAAAGTATGAGTGACTTGCTCAGGATAGGGGTTACTAGAACCGATAGCATCACCAGGTAATGTTTGATGTCTTCTAAGGCATGCTCACACTTGTCATCCCACTTGAACTTGGAGTCCTTTTTGATAAGTGCTGAGAATGGCTGACATCTTCTTGATAAGTTGGATATAATTCATCTTAGAGATGCCAATCACTGTGGATTGATTTGAGTTGAGTTAAACTTTTATTGGGTGGCATTTCTAATATCGCCTTGATCTTCTTGAGATCAATTTCAATTATGTGGTGTCAAACAACAAACCCAAGGAATGTCCCTGAAGCTACTCCGAATGCACACTTCATGGGGTTCATTTTGAAGTTGAATTATCTTAATTATTTGAAAACTACTCTTAAGTCAAAGAGATGGTCTTCCTTTTCTCTACTTTAGACCACAAGATCATTGACATATCACTCAACTTGATGATGAATGAGTTATTGAATATCGAGTCATAGACCATTGGTATGTCTCACTGTCATTTTTAAGGCTGAAAGGGATGACCTTATAGCAATAGATTCTGATCGGTATTTTAAAAGCACCATTTCTTTCATCTTCATGGGCTATCTTTATTTAATTATATCCAGATGAGCCATCCATGAAAGATAAGACTGCATGAGATGAGGAAATGTTCTCCATCAGCTTCGGGATTGGTAGTGGAAATTCATCTTTGGACATGCCTTATTTAAATCCCTAAAATTGACACATATGTGAATTTGGCCATTCTTTTTCTTAACTAGGAAGACCCTGGATAACCAGGTATGGTAAATTTCTTCCCTGATGAAGTCAGTATCGATCAATTTCTTGACTTCATAAATGACCTATTATTCTATGTCTAATTGCATGCGTGTAGGAGCTTGCTTGATAGAGTTTGCAGTAGGCTCTATTGCTAGTTTATGGACCACTATGTCAAGAGCCAATCCGTGCATCTCTTCATAACTACATGCAAAGCGCCTTAAACTCATTCAATAGCCTAACTAAGTCATTGGTTTTAATTTCATTCAACAAAGAACATGTATGTCGCGGATCTTCTTTAGTTCCTAAGTTCATTTTGGTCAATGGTTGACTTGATCTTCTTCAACTATGGAAGTGCATCTTTGACTTCAAAATCATCTAGATCATCCAAGTTTCTAAGCATAGGTCCTCATATTGAGTTAATGTGATTTGAAAAGAAATTATCGCTTCCAAATGATTGGTAATGACTAAGCAAGAATCCATCATCATCGGACCCACTATAATGAATCCTACTCCAAATCTTGATTGAGAGCTTTTGCATTTTTCTTCCATATTCTTCCAAAGTAGTACAACCTGTGCTTTTACCAGGTATGTATGATTAACCCTTTCTTTGCTAAATTATGAACAAAAGATAAGTACCAATCAAAAGGTAATTCTATTAAATATTTATATAAATTATTCTCAAGTTCTACATCAACTTGACTTGAGGGATGATGCTCCCATAGAACCTCTGAGTCTTCACACTGTGGATAACTTAGGCTTCCTTAACTACCAAACCCTCGCTTTTGAAAGGAAAGTGGGTTAGAACTAAGGTTCCCAACCGATGCCTATTTTATATATACTTGAATACACTTATGCTTTGCTTTGGAGCCATCTTCATCACTATGGCTCAAGTGTCACCTCCAAGGGAATCTACTACTAAGAGTCGGTGGTGTCTAACCATATAAGACTCATCCTCTTATGAACTAGATTCTAAGTTTATATGGATAGGTGTACTCTGGTAGTTGGGACATATCTTTATTAGGTGGCCAATAAGGAGGTTTTCCACCCCTGGACTTCCTCAACTTGCCTCTTCTTCCGGTGGAGGTCAGTCGTCACCCATATGAATGGAGTAACAAACTATGGGTGGAATCTAATGTCAAGCTCCACTTCCTCCTCCAAGTCTATTTTCGCTCCCTTTTATTTTTATTTTCATTTTCTCTTTTCTTTTCTTTTCCTTTTTCTCTTTCTTTTCCTTTTTATTTTTCTTTTTCTTTTATTTTTAAAATTTGGCCAAGTTCGTGAGAATAGACTTATTTATTTTGAGGGAGGCAGTAAGTCACATCTTTATATATGTTGACCTCGAGAATTGTAAATGGCTTGAGATCTCCTTTGACATAGTAGACGATCCCACCTCTCATGAACTTCATAATAGATGTAGAGAGGATGGAACTATATTGTTCTCATGTATCCATGGTCTCCCAAGCAAAGCATTGAAAGATATATCTGAGTCTATAATGTGAAACTTGGCTTCAGTCTTCCAATCATATATCTCCAAGGGCAACACTATGGAGCCTAGGGCCTGCTGACCTCAATTTTGGAGTACAAATTCAATCTTCCCATCTTAGACTTAGGAGTCTTCTATACACTAAGACTTCCCTAGTCATAAGACACTTATAACAATTAGGTAAACACTTAACCTAAGCCTAAAGACTTAGAAGGGTTAACCATAAAGTTATGCCTACAGATGTCCACCTACAAACCAAATCCAATCTAAACTTCTCAGACAAAACATCAAGTTTAATTCAAACATTAAATTTAAATCCAAATCCAAACCAAAATTCCAAAACCAAATGATTGAAGCCCATGATCAAATCCAAACTTGAAACCCTTCCTAAGCCATATGACCTATCCCATGGACTTAGTCAAATCTAAATCCAAATCAAGTCAAACACAATTGATTTTCTCACAAATCAATCATATTTTCAATCATCTTCATAAATTTAAATGAAATTTACATTTAAATCTTCAAAACTAAATCAAACCAAATCAAAATCCAAGCCTAATGGACTTAGCCAAATTCCTTCATTCTAAAACCCAAACTCAATTAATTTTCTCATGAATCAATCATGCCTTCAATCATATTCATAAATATAAATGAAATATACACTCATCAAGCCAAACCAAAATCAACCCAAGTCAAACCCAACTCTTTGGCTCAATAGGTGCTATCTGACCAAGGGTGACTACTGAGTGAATGCCATTGGGGGACTTATATCGACTCAAACATAGTCAAGAGGAAAGGAGCCTCTAGGGGACTTACCCTAAACCTCAAATATACTCAACCTAGTTAGTGCATGATGGCTAGTTCAAGAAGAAAGCACGTGGACTCACATATTTTTAAGCAAAGTCAACATGAGGTAGCTCACTAGCTAGGTAGTGAAGCTTACCATACTAACAAAGTGCACGTTGGTTTGCAATAATCAAGTTAGGAAGAAAGCACGGGACTCACATCTTCCAACAAATGATCACTAGGGTGACACACTAGCAAGGTAGCTTTTTGAATAGAAATGTTAAAATGAACCAAAACCCATTTGAACCAAAGCCAATTACAATTGAATTTATATATCAATCACAAATCCATATATAAACTCAACTAAATCAAACTCAACTAAAAATCAAGCCAACTAAACCCAATTACTTGACCCAAAGTAATTGTCCTATTTGAGCCAAGTTCTAATCCTACTGAAATTAGATTGAACCAAGCTGATCAAAACCTCCCATCATGATTGTTGATCACTCTAGATTGATTAATTATCACAAATTAGGTCAAACAAAGTCAACCCCTTAACCCATATGAACCTAAACAAGCCAAATTGCAACATATGCCAAATCCCTTGAAACCATGATTCATACCAAATCAAAATCAATATTTGAATATGACTTGACCTGCAATTGAGTTGAACCAAACCCAATTGGCCCTCTTAACCCAAGTTGACCTAAATTGGCCTCAAAGACCAAATTATGTGAAATCAAAATATAAACCAAATTGATTGCAACCAATGACTCAAGTTCATTCCAAATTGATTGTTAAACTTGACCAAAGCCATGATTGGACCCAATTGAACCCAATTAACCTACTTAGCCCAAATTTAACTAAAGGTTCAAGTTGCCCTAGATCAAAACCAAATCCAAATTAAAGCCTACAATCATCTTCAATTGGTTAACTAAACCCAAACCAACACCCAACCCAAGCCAATTTGACCAATTTCTTCAAATTGGTCAACTTAACTCATTTGTTACCCAAATGAATTTAAATGAGCCAAAATTAAATCTAAACCAAACTAATTGATCCAAAACATCCCAAATGATCATATGAACTTGACCCAACCCTTGGTTTGACCCAATTTGATCAATTGGTCAACTTGATCCAACCTAACCCAATTTGAAATAAATGAGTCAAATTAAGTCAAACCTAACCAAATCAACTCCAATTGACTTGAAATTTAGGCTAACCCACTTTTGGCTCATTTCAAATCTGCCCAAGTCAAATCCAATGCCAAATGATCATTCTACCCTTGGGTCAAGGGCATCACATTAGACAAATCACCCATGTAAGTGGTCATTTCCATTCCTTGGCCACTTGGTACTCTCCCAATGGTCCACCTAGGTAACTAGGACACTGCCCAACCTGACCCAAGTGGTGGTTAGGTCCATTATGAGGTGAAATCACCTTTCCTTCCCATTTGAGCATTTGAAACCCATTGGAAACCCATGATTCTTTCTTGGCAACCACCTCCACACCTTCAACCAACTAAGCGCAGCCAACTCACCTCCTCCACCACCTCTTGAGATGGTGGATGGCTAAAGCCAAACTTGATCCCACCATCTGATCAAGATGGAGGGAGGTATAAACCCCCTCATTTCCACTCAAACACACACAAAAATCATTCCTCAGAACCCTAGCTATCCAAGATGAACAGTTGGAACTATTCCATAAGCTCCCAAGCTCATTCTTTGATTGAAAAATGCCATTCCCATCCATCCCGAAATAAGACACTCCCATTTCCAACCTAACTTACCCATTTCTCCATGAAACTCAAATTAACTTTGCATGCACCTTCCTTAGGCCTCGTTGAGCAAGAACAAATCATCTCCCAAGCTTCTCGAGCACTGAAGGTGGGACTTCAATCAAAGTTGAGCTCCAAATCATCAGTTTGTGGACTTCTAAGAGAACATTGAAGAATTGATCCAATTGCTGCTCAACAGGGTTTCATCTCTACTATATGAAACCTCCTCAATCATTCAAGCTGTCGGTCATGAGCTCCGATGAGGTATGCTTCCAAAACTGATCCTTAGGAAAAAATGGGTTGGAGCTTTTTGAAGAAAACTTGCATCTCATGTGATCTTTATCGTTGGATCCTCTCTAATTATTATCGTGAAGGTGTGGGATTTTTCTGGAGTTGATACGAGCTTGGGTAAGCTCGAATCAAGTGAGCAATGGGGGACAAACTCCATTCTCCCTCACTCACATGATGTTATATCATGCACCGTCCATTCCACGTGATCGATATGGATGGTCGTGATTAGATATGCTAGATCGATTTAATCCTTTTAAGCTGTGGGATTAATCATAGCCATCCGATCTTATATTGGATGGCGGACGAGAAAGTGTCTGCCGCCACATAGGCACTGAGTGGGATAAGTTTTAAGTAGCCAATCCTATGGCGCCACATGGAAAGCGCGCCGCATCAGTGCGCCACATGTCGCCAATAGGATTAGGCTTAATTAATCCTTTTTAATGGCTGAAACTTCTAAAAATCATACAAAATCATAAAGAAATAAATAAAATAAATACTCATTTTAAATGTATTTCAGAGGAGAATTAATTAAAATGATCTTAACTAAATTTTAAGAGTAATTAAGGTTTAATTATAAAATTAATTAATTACCCTTAATTACTGAGCAATTAATCCAAATTTTGGATTAATTTAATGGGATGACCTCTACCTCTATGATTTTCTTGGGATTTATTAATCAATTAATTAAGAAAATTAACTAATTAAACCTTAACTACTCTTTTAAGTTAATTAATGGTTAATTAATTCCATGAATAGTAATAAATTGGTTAATTAAGTTTATTAATCATTATTCAATAGTAAGTGAACTAAGGAATAGGGTTGGGACCCCTTTCCTTAAGTTCATTTCACCCATTTTTAAAATGAAATTAATTAAGATTTAAATAATTAATTAAATCACTTAATCAGATTGAAATCTTAATCACATCAGACTTTAATTAAATAAATCATGGGGGTAGATCTTTAGGTGTTTAATAACCTAAAGGGTTTTAATTAAATTATGGTTAGTCCACATGTGTGGGAAAACCATAGGAGTAATTAATTAAGTCCCTTAATCTAATTAACTATTAATTATGAGCCAATTGCATTAGTCCCCTTTTATTTACTAGGATCATTGCACATTTATTTTCCTTGCATATCATGTTGGCTCATAATTATTTAGTTAATTACTTGAAGGTGACATAGGTAAGGGTAATTAATTCATCTAATTAAGGGTTCAACTTAACTAACCCATAAAATCAACTTAATTACATTTCCCTAAATTAAATCAAATCACTAATGTGGGAATGGGTTTAAAACAACAAGTGATGATTTCTCTTATTATATTTAAATCAAATCAAATCCAAAACTTAATTAATAAAGAAGCTTTGGTTTGCTTTAAATAATCTTATTTGATTTGATTGTCCTTAAGAACTAGTTTGGTTGAATGAATCACATGCTTATATTTGATTGTCCTTTTTCCAATCATGTTAAATTTGGTATGTCATTTGAATTCATGCATCCATCTTTTCAAAATCAAGTAAAATAAAATAGTTTTCCTTTATGTAAGCTTGCATGTGTTGATTATATTTAATGTATGCGTGGTTATTATCACTATTAATTCCAAATGTATTTTTCAAAATCTTATAAATGAATAATAATATGTGTTATGATGCTAGTTATAAATACATAAGAAATGCATGTGTTTATAGCTTGAGTGAATGAATGTTGAGTTCTCTTTCCTCTATTCATGTGTTGATTTATATAAAATTGAATGGTAATGGGTATATAGTATGGACATCCTGGGAACACGAGGCTTTAGCTAGCCCTAAGGAGGTCATTTGATTACCTCACATCCCTACTTTAACAATGGCACATACTCATTTGATTTCATTTTTATGTATTTCAACATTAGAATTTTGATAGAGCTTTAATTCATATATTTAAATGATTTGATAAAAAAAATGCAATCTTTGAATGATTTTTTTCCCTCATTTATGTATACATCCATGGGTGTCCAAGAAAAGAATGTATATAGTCTAAATATCCGGCTTTAGTTAGCCCCAAGGAGGTCATCTAATTACCTCACTTCCCTAGTTTAACAATGACATGTGCTTGCCTATATCTTTGTACATGTATATGTATATGTGATTAGTGAATGAAAATCCCATTTTACATTAAAATTGCATGCATTCATAATTGACTAAGTGGTTGAATTAATTAGCCTTATGATTTGGAGCTTACTTCCTATGTTCATGTATACAAATTTACATATGTTTGAATGAAAATGAGTATATAGTCTCGACATCCTAGAATACGAGGCTTTAGCTAGCTCCAAGCAGGTCATTTGATTACCCCACTTCTCTGGTTTAACAATGGCACATGCTTATTTAATTTCATTCATATGCCCTTTTTGCATAAGAATTTGGATAAAGTTTTAAATTAATATATATACATAATTCAATCAAATAAAATATAAATTCTAAACATACACATACATTCATCATTTAAGTGTGCTAAAATATGTTGCATTTGAGATACACTTAGGATTAAATCATATGCATGTTACATGTGATGGAAAGGAATGATTTAATTTATGTCATGGTAGTAGTAATTGAATTAATCTTAAGATGCCTTTCATTTTGAATAGGATTATTTAAAGAGAACCTAAACTTAAGATTATTTTAATCATTTAATAAGCCATTCACTAAAGAGAACTAAATAAAATTAATATACTTTAAAAAGTGACTTAAGGTAGGGATGAAAGAGGGCATTCATTTTTCCTCTATAACACTTCGCGCTAAGTGTAATAAAATGAAACAAAAGAAAAACAAATTAAAATTCTTAAATCAATTAAACTACTTCAAGTGAAATCAACCTTTCATGTTAAATTGAATCCTTCTACACTTAGAAAATACAACACTAATGCCTAACAAGACTTACCACACAAGCCTTAATACACATTAGAATTAAGTCATCACTAGCTCTAGAGACAAGTATGATTTGATGTACATTTTGTTTTATTTTGTATTATTTTAGATTGGATGTTAGGGTGCTTCAGAGGATGATAGGCCAATTGTAGCATAATCATGTTTTCTATAGGGGATTATGCTTAATCATGTTTTAGATTGGATGTTGTTTAAATCCTTAAACATAATCCAAGTTAGGATAGGTGGACTTAGTTACTCATGTAGGTGCAAGTCCAAATTATAAATACAACTGCTTGAGATAATATGTATATTTAGCTAACCTCTATTTAGTTAGATTTACTTTTCCCACATAAATGTAATTTTGCAATAGGAATTAGGATTAGTGCTATGGGGATTAGGATGGGCAAGGGGTTTTTATCCTGGGTGCCTTATGCCTTTGGAGCAAGCACCATCCATCAAAGAAGGAACCAAATCAAATGGAGATATGAAGAAAGAAGACCCCATAGCATTTAATACAATTATAATTATTCTTTCATATTCCGTTGTATAAGGGTAGAGCTCGGCTACCCATCTTTTCTCTTCGGTTGTATTTAATCACTGCCTTTTTTTATTCTTTTAAGATAGTTTATATAATTTTTTGATGTTATGTTTACATTGTGCTTTAGGACGACATGATTTTCATAGTTTCTTAAATGATTGATGCATTAATGTGTGGCTTGGATACAATTAGGCTCTTAGCATAAAAATAACTTTTCTACCCAACTATCACTAATAACTTAATTTTAAACAACTCATAGCCTCATCATAAAGCCTAAGACATAAATAAAATAATTTAAAAAAATTAGCAACCCCTTAGCTGTATGGTTGTATGTTTCACATCATGCATGCATATTCTTTCTCTCTTGAACATGAAGGTTCTCCATCCTTGCACGATAAAGGAATGCTTGACCTGTGAGGGCATCCCTTATGGTGGAGAACACCTTCTTCTAACGGATTTGACCCATAACCTATTTCATTATGCATTTAGGCATAGGAAATCCTAAAGCCTCTCAAAAATAATTTGTCTAAAATGAAATAAAATTTGAAAGGATTTTGCATCTATGATTAAGTCATATGCTCATACCACTCATGCTCTAGTCTCCTTGGAGTGTGTTTAGGACTTTAGTCTCTTTCTAATTAAATAACTATCCTAGTTATCTTACAATTCATAATACTAGACTACATAGTTTTGAAATCATAGGAGGAGTTAGCTGGCAGCCACTCCAGGCAGTTACAAGTCATGATGTTGGACAATTTATTCTCTCTTCTGGAGGTAAACCCTTATGTCCACCTGTCACTTATATTTAGGTCATGCTTTAGCTCATACTAAAGCTCCCTAAATTTAGGATCCGAGGTAGCTATTTCCTTCGGGCTACGAGCATAAATCTTCACCTCTTAAGCATTCTCACAATCTTGTGTTGGAAGATTATAAGCCCTAGTACTCTAATTAAATTTCAACTCAAAACATATAAATCTCCTCAACTTCAAAATTATAAAGCCCAACCATAGGATAGATTGTAATGCTCACTAGACTTCCTAGTATCACGAGGATTTCTTAATTTTTTCATTCAGATTCCAAAAATAAGTCATCTCCTTGAACTTTCCTAATTGATTTTCCAAATACAACCAATCCTTTGATAGTGTAACCTTGAAATCTTTGGAGATGATAATTATCTACTCTAATAAAAAGAATTCTTAGGAAATTTAATTTCCTAAGATGTAATTAACTATGAAGGCTTACCTCCTTAGAGAACTTAAGAACCTAGTTTAATATAAACCCTACTTTATTCATCCATGTAAAGTAGGGAAAAAAATCTATGCTGCATTTGAAGACCCATCATTCCTTAGGAGTCCTTATTATGTGATTAGGTCCATTAGGGTGATGCCTCTATCTTTGAGATAATACATCATACCTCAATGTTTTCATCACCTCAAAAGTACCCTCCTACTATCTGTGGTGTCCCCTACATCTAAACATAAACACCACAAGACCCTCTCACCTTGTTCATTGAATCCTCGACGCCATCATCCTTTTTTTGAGTTTGAGATGTCGATCCTCAAGTAGCAAGGGATCTTAGACTCATAATGTTAATTGATACACATGGGTCAACCAACTGATAGTGTATGCCAACATCCATTGTAATGTAAAGAGGTTATGCTATTGTCCCTAGAGTAAGTCTTCATCGCTGAATGTAACTAAATAAAAATCTAACCCTAAACAATAAACCTAAAAAAACCTAAAAATAAATAATAAATAAAACCTAAACCCTAAACTAAAAAAAAACCTAAACCTAAAATAAAAAATTAGATAAACCTAAACCTACACTAAAATAAACTAAACTAAAATAAAAAAACCAAAACATAAACCAAAAATAAACTAAACGTAAACATGAACCTAAATTAAATAAAATAAAATAAACTAAAAATAAACCTAAACCTAAACTAAAAAGTAAAACCTAAAAATAGACCTAAAACTAAACCTAAACCTAAAAAAAATAGAAACCTAAACCTAAAAAAAAAATAAAACATAAACCAAAAAAATAAAGTAAAATAAAACTAAACTAAAAAATAAACCTAAACCTAAACCTAAACCTAAAAAATAAACTAAAATAAAAAACCTAAACTAAAATAAATAAACCTAAAATAAACATAAAATAAATAAAATAAAAAAATAAAATAAAATAAACTAAAATAAATAAAAAATAAACTAAATAAACCTAAACCTACCATATTACTTAATTTAAAAAAATATAAAAATAGAAAAAAAAAACCAAAACCCTAACCTAAAACTCTAAACCCTAAAACTAACCATAAACCCTAAACTCTAAACCCTAAACACAACCTAAACCCTAAAACCCTCAAACCTAAACCCTAAACCTAAACATTAAACTTTAAACCCAAAAACAATATACCCTAAACCCTAAACCCCAAACCATAAACCCTAAACCCTAAACCCTAAACACTAAACCATAAACTCTAAACCCTAACCATAAACCTAACACTTAAAACCCTAAAACCCTAAACCATAAACCCTTAACTAACCCTAAACCTTAAACCCTAAAACCCTAAATTATAAAGCCTAAACCTTAAACCTTAAACCCTAAACCCTAAACTAATCTTAAACTTTAAGCTAACCCTAAACCCTAAACCCTAAAACCTAAACCCAAAAGCCTAAACCCTAAACCCTAAACCCTAAACCCTAAACCCTAATCCCTAACCCTAAACCCTAAACCCTAAAACCCTAAACCCTAAACCCTAAACCCTAAACCTTAAACCCTAAAAACTTAAACCTAAACTAAATAAAACCTAAAAATAAAATAAATAAATAAAAATATAAACCAAAATAAAATAAAATAAAAAATAAAAATAAAACCTAAACTAACTTAAACCTCAACCTAAAAATAAAATAAAATAAACTAATAAAAATAAAAAATAAAATAAATAAAAACCAAATCAAAACTAAAAAATAAAATAAACCTAAGAATATAAAACCTAAATAAAATAAAAACTAAATATAAATAAAAATAAAATAAACCTAAAATAAAATAAAATAAAACTAAAAAAAATACCTAAACCTTAAAAATAAACCTAAAAATAAAACATATAAATAAATAAAAAATTAAACCTAAACCCTATACTAAAAAAACTAAACCTAAAATAAAAAATAAACAAAATTAAATAAACCTAATCCTAAACTAAAATAAACTAAACTAAAATAAATAAAACCTAAACCTAAACCTAAAATAGACTAAACCTAAACCCTAAACTAAATAAAATTAAAATAAACTAAAATAAGATAAACATAAACTAAAACAATACCTAAAAAATAAACCTAAAATGAAAACCTAAACCTAAACCTAAAAAAAAAAAAACTAACCTAAACCTAATAATAAAAAATAAAACCTAAACCTAAAAAATAAAATAAAAATGAAACTCAACTAAAAAATAAACTAAAATAAAAAACCTAGCCAAAAATAAATAAACTAAACTATATAAAAATAAAAATAAAACTAAATAAAATAAAAAAATAAAATAAACTAAAATAAATAAAAAATAAACTAAATAAATAGAAACTTACGAGTTTTCTTAATTTTTTTTTAAAAAAACCATAAACTCTAAATCCTAAACCCTAAACCCTAAACCTACAACCCTAAACCCTAAACCCTAAAAAACCCTAAACCCTGAACCCTAAACCCTAACCTTAAACCCTAAACCCTAAACCTAACCCTAAACTCTAAACCCTAAAAGCATAAACTATAAACCCTAAACCCTAAACCCTGACCCTCAACCCTAAACCCTAAACCCAAAACCTAAACCTAAACATAAAGTAACCAAATAAATTAAAAAAACCTAATAACCCTAAACCTAAACCCTAAGAATGGGCAGAACCATGACGACAAGAACATCATTGTCAACTAGGCTTAGTCTAGATCTGGTGGAGGCTAAGGGAGAGTGGTTATCACAAGGTGGGGGGATCTGAGTTCTGTGGATATGGAGGTGGTCGTAGTGGTGGTTATGGAGGAGGGAGGCGATGGAGGTTATAACCGGTGGTGGTGAGAGATGGGATATGATGGTGGATCCCGCTACTGAGGCCGGTGGTTCGATGGGAACCGGAGAAATTGAAGAACTCATCCGATCAACTACTTATGAATTATGTCTTTATTAGAGAAGATTCTAGTTATCTTTTTGATCTATGTGTGCTCATTCTTATCTATGTCGTCGCTTGTGTCTTAGAAAACTTAGTGTGTTACTTGGTTGATAAAATTGAAAAGAAGAAATGTTGAATTTGAATTTGTTCTCTATTAAAATAAAAAAAAACAAAAGACCCTAAACCCAAAACTAAAACATGAACCCTAAACCTAAAACCTAAACCCTAAAAAGCTTAAACCTTAAACCATCAACCCTAAGCCCCATACCCCTAATCCCTAAACCCTAAACCCTAGAAACCTAAACCATAAACCCCAAACCAGAAACCTTAAAAAACCATAAACCATAACCCTAAACTTAAACCCTAAACTATAAACCCTAAACCCTAAACCCAAAACCCTCAAACCTAATCCCTAAACTAAACTAAACTCTAAAACCTAAACCCTAAAAACCCTAAACCATAAAGCTTAAACCCTAAAACTTAAACCCTAAACCCTAAACTAACACTAAACCATAAGCCAACCCTAAACCCTAAACCTTAAAACCCTAAACCCTAAAGACTAAACACTAAATCCTAAACCCTAAACCCTAAACCCGAACCTTAAACCTTAAACCCTAAAACCTAAACTCTATACTTTAAACCCTAAAAACTTAAAAACCTAAACCTAAACTAAATAAAACCTAAAAATAAAATAAATAAAAAAACCTAAACCTAAATAAATTTAAAAAATAAAATAAAACATAAACATAAACTTAAACCTAAACCTAAACCTAAAAACAAAAATAAAATAAAATAATAAAATAAACTTAAGAATAAAATACTAAATAAAATAAAAACTAAAAACTAAACATGAAATAAAAATAAAATAAACCTACAATAAAATAAAATAAAAAATAAATAAAATATAAATCTAAAAAAAAATAAATCTAAAAATAAAATCCAAAAATAAAAAAAATAAAACTTAAACCCTAAACTAAAAAAAAACCTAAACCTAAAATTAAAATAAAATAAACAAATAAAATAAACCTAAACCTAAACTAAAATAAACTAAACTAAAATAAATAAAACCTAAACCTAAACATAAAATAAACTAAACCTAAACCTAAACTAAATAAAATGAACTAAACTGAAAATAAACCTAAACATAAACTAAAAGATAAAACCTAAAAATAAACCAAAAATAAAAACCTAAAACATAAATTAAAAAAATAAAATAAAAACCTAAACCTAAACATAAAAACTAAAAATAAAACCTAAGCCTAAAAGATAAAATAAAAATAAAACTAAACTAAAACCTAAACCTAAACCTAAAAAATAAATAAAAATCCTAAACTGAGATAAATAAACCTAAAATAAATAAACTAAACTACATAAAAATAAAAATTAACTTAAATAAAAATAAAAAATAAAATAAACTAAAAAAATAAAAGATAAACTAAATAAACCTAAACCTACCAGTTTACTTAATTAGGAAAAATCCTAAACCCTAAACACTAAAAACCCTAAACCCTAAACCCTAAACCCTAAAAGCATAAATCCTAAACCCTAAACCTAAACCCTAACCCTCAATCCTAAACCCTAAACCCCAAACCCAAAACCTAAACCTAAAGTAATTAAATAAATTAAAAAAAACTTCAATCCTAAAACTTAATAAACCTAAACCTAAACCTAAATCCTAAGAATGGGCATAACCATGATAGCAACAACATTGCCATCAACTAGTTCCCTAGAAAGTGGTGGAGGTGACATTGTCAGCAGGGTGGTGGGGATCTAGAGGTGTTGGTGGATATTGAGGTGGTGGTTATGTGTGGATGAGCAAAGGGAGGTTACAAATGTCGTGGTGGGGGGGGAGAAATCGGATATGATGGTGGATCCGCTACTGAGAGTTGGTTTTGATGGGAACTGAGAAATCAAGAATGATCGATCTACCGCTATGGAATTGTGTTTTTATTGTAGAGAAGATTCTAGTTATCTAAGGTTTTAATCTTTTATATCATTATCAACGCTATGTCTTAGAAAGGTGTTACTGTTTGAACAAATTGAAAAGAAGAAATATTGAATCTGAATTTGTTCTCTTAAAATAAAAAAAACTAAAACCCTAAACCCTAAACTATAACCTGAACCCAATCTAAAATAAAACCTTAAACCCTAAACCCTAAATCCTAAAAACCCTAAACCTTAAATCCTAAACCCTAAACCCTAAACCCTAAACCTAATACCTAAACACTAAACCCTAAATCTTAAAACCTAAACCCTAAACTCTAAACCTAAACCCTAAACCCTAAACCCTAAACCCAAAAAAAAAACTAAACCATAAACCCTAAACTCCAAATCATAAACCTTAAACTCTAAACCCTAAACCCTAAACCCTAAAGCTAAAACCTAAACCTAAACTAAATAAAACCTATAAATAAATAAATAAATAAACCTAAATCAAAATAAAATCAAAAAATAAATTAAAATAAAAGCATAAACTAGAACCTAAACCTAAACCTAAACCTAAAAGAAAATAAAATAAAAACTAAAAACTAAACTAAAATAATATAAATAAAAACCTAAACTAAAATAAAAAATAAAAAACCTAAATAAAATAAAAATAAAACCTAAAATAAAAATTAAATAAACTTAAAAATTGAATAAATATAAACTATAAAAAACCTAAACCTAAAAAATAAACCTAAAAATAAAACTTAAAAATAAATAATAAAACCTAAACCCTAAACTTAAAAACAAAAAGCCCTAAACCTAAAATAAAAATAAAATAAAAGTAAACCTAAACTAAAATAAACTAAACTAAAAAAAAACCTAAACCTAAAAAAAAAACTAAACCTAAACCTAAGTTAAATAAAAGAAAATAAACTAAAAATAAACCTAAACCTATACTAGAAAATAAAATAAAATAAAATAAACAAATCTAAAACCTAAACCTAAAAAATAAAATAAAAAACCTAAACCTAAACCTAAAATAAAAAATAAAACCTAAACCTAAAAAATAAAATAAAAATAAAACTAAACTAAAATATAAACATAAACCTAAACCTAAACCTCAAAAATAAATAGAAATAAAAAACCTAAACTAAAATAAATAAACTAAACTAAATAAAAATAAAAAATAAACCTAAATAAAAATAATAAATAAATAAATAAACTAAAATAAATTAAAAATACAGTAAATCTACTAAATAAACCTAAACTACTTAATTTTAAAATCTCTTAACCCTACTAAACCCTAAACCCTAAATCGAAAACCCTAAACCATAAAACTAATCCTATACATACAACCCTAAACATACAACCCTTAACTCTAAACTCTAAAACCAAAACCTTAAATCCTAAAAAACCCTAAACCTTAAACCTTAAACCCTAAACCCTAAACTAGTCCTAAACCTTAAACCCAAAACAAAACCCAAAACCCAAAACCCTAAACTCTAAACCCTAAACTTAAACTATAAACCAACTAACCTTAAGCTAACCTTAAATCCTAAATCTAAACCCTAAAACCCTAAACCTAAACCCTAAACACTCTAAACCTAAATACTAAAACTCTAAATCTTAAAGCTAAACTATAAACCCTAAACCTAAACTCCTAAGCCATAAACCCTAACCCTAAACCTAAACTATAAACCCTAAACCCTAAAATCCTAAAACCCTAAACCCTAAACCCTAACCTTAAACACTAAATAATAAAAGAAGAAACCCTAATACCTTAATCCCTAAAACCCAAACTCTAAACTCTAAACCTTAAAAACCTAAACCTAAAGTAAATAAATAAATTAAAAACTAAACCTAAACCCTAAAACCTAATAAACCTAAACCCTAAGAATGGGAAGAGCCTACAGAACATCACCGGCCAACCGTGCTCGCCTATATCTAGTGGAGGTGAAGGCGAGGCGGGATTATCAATGTGGTGGGGGATCTGAGGTGCTCATGGATATGAGGGTGGTCGAGTAGTGGTGGTTATGGAGGTGGGAGGAGAGACGAAGGTTATAGTCATGGTAGTTGCAGAGGAAAAGATCAGGGATATGATGGTGGATCCCACTGAGAGGTCTTCTCGATGGAAACTAGAGAAATTGAACAATGGTCGATCATCCAACGGGTTATGGAACTTCTTTCCAATAGAGTTATCTAGGTTTTGATTTGCTCTATGCATCCTCATTTTTTATCTATGTAGTCACTTGTGTCTTAGAAACTTGGTGTGTTACTTGGTTGATGAAATCAAAAAGAAGAAATGTTGAATCTAAATTTGTTCTCTATTAAAAAACCAAAAACCCTAAACTCTAAACTAAAATTGGAACCCTAGACCTAAAACCTAAACCCTAAACCCTAAACCCTAAACCCTAAAAAATTTAAAACCCTAAACCCTAAACCCTAAACCTAAAACCTTAAACACTAAACCCTAAACCATAAAATTGAAACCCTAAACCCTAAACCTTGAATGCTAAACCATAAACCCTAAACCTTAAACCCTAAACCCTCAACTATCCCTAAACCCTAAACCCTAAATCCTAAACCTAAACTAAATAATACATAAAAATAAAATAAATAAAAAAACTTAAACCAAAATAAAATAAATAAAAATAACAAAAAAAAATTAAAACCTAAAAATAAAGCTAATGCTAAACCTAAACCTAAAAAAAAATAAAATAAAAAATAAAAACTAAACTAAAATAAATTAATAAAAACCTAAACTAAACTAACAAATAAAAAACATACAACAACAATAATAATAGCAACAAGCTTTTATCCCACTATGTAGGGTCACTACATGAATCCTTCATCCCCATTGTGCCCTACTATGTGTCAAATTCTCATTTGATTCAAGTATACTAATGTCATTTTTATACATATTAACCATGTCTTTTTAGGTCTACCTCTACCTTTCTTAACATAAGGAAAATCTAATGCATCTACTCTCCTAACTAGGTCATTGGATGGCCAACGCTTTATGTGGCCAAACCATCTAAGGAGCTCACTCTAATCTTATCTGCCAGTGGAGTTACTCCAACTTTTTCTCAAATATACTCATTTAACATTTTATCTCTAAGAGTAAAGCCACTCATCCACCTGAGCATCATCATCTCTGCAACACTTAATTTAGTCTCTTGCTTCTCCTTTATTGGCCAACATTTTGCACCATAAATCATTGTAGGTCTTACCACCATCTTATAAAATTTTCCTTAAGTTTAAGCAGTACTTTCTATAACACAACAGGCCAGATGCATTCCTCCACTTCAACCATCCAACTTGAATTCTACTAATAACATCGCCATCTATTCCACCATCATTTTGAACAATAAAGCCTAAATATCTAAATCGTTCACTCTTTTTAATGACTTGTTAACCTAATGTCATAACACTACCACTATAACTTCTACAACTAAAATTACACTCCATATATTCAGTTTTAGATTTACTTAAACAAAAACCTTTAGACTCTAAAGTTGACCTCCATAATTCAAGTTTTTCTTAGACTCCCTCTCTAGTCTTATCAATAATAAGAATGTCATCAGCAAAAAGCATACACCAAGGTACATCTTCTTGTAAATGCCTAGTAAGAACATCCATAACTAAAGCAAAAAAAGATAAGGGCTTAAAGCTGATCCTTGATGTAATCTAACTGAAATAGGAAAATATTTTATCAATCCTCCTTATGCTTGGACACAAGTAACAATTCTAGTATACATATCCTTAATGACTTGAATATAACCAATATTAACTCATTTATTTTCTAGAACTCTCCAAAGAACATCTCTTGAAACTTTATCATAAGCTTTCTCTAAATCAATAAATATCATATATAGATCCTCCTTGCTTTCTCTTCTCCATCAAACCTCTTAACAAATGTATAGCATCAATAGTAGATCTGCCTAGCATGAAACCAAACTGATTGTGAGAAACTTTTGTATCACATCAAAACCTATGCTCAATTACTCTCTCCCATAATTTTAATGTGTAACAAAGTAATTTAATTCCTCTATAATTTGCACACTCTTGTACATCACCTTTATTCTTAAATATAAAAATCAACAAATTCTTTCTCCACTCATCTATTATCATTTTAGTCTTTAAAATAACATTGAAAAGATTTGTAAGCCAAGAAATTCCTTGATCTCCTAAACATTTCCACACTTCTATTGGAATATCATCAGGTCCTACTATTTTTCTACATTTCATTTTCTTTAAAGCTTTCTTCATATTTACTAATATGATGATTTTTTTTTTGTTTAAGGTATTAAGATTGCCAATATCAATCATATTTTTAGATCGTTCATTTAAAAGTTTATCAAAATACCTCATCCACCTATATTCATTATCCTTTTATAAGAAAAGAAATATGATTTTCATCTTTAATACACCTTAGTTGAGCTAGATCTTTACTTCTCCTATCTCTTTGGTTAGCTAACTTATACATACATCTTTCACTTTCTTTGGTATCTAATATATTATATATATCACTAAAAGCTAAATTTTTTTGCATCATATATTGCTTTCTTAGAATCTCTACATGTCACTTTATATTTTTCCCAATTCTCTGAGTTTTTACATATAAACCAACTTTATAACAACGCTTCTTATTTTTTTATCTTTTCTTGCACATTCTAACACCACCACCAACTATTTTTATTAAAAGAAGCTTTTCCTTTTGATTCACCAAGCACATTTTGAGCAACTTGCTTAATTTCACTTGCTACATTTTCCCACATGACATTAGCTTCCTTATGAACATCCCAAATTCTAAGATCTTGTAGCTTGCTCTTAAAAATATTTTTATTAGTGCTCTTTAAGTTCCCCATCTAATCCTAGACAAGTAATTTGATTTATTTTTCATCTTCCAATCTTTCATCTTAAAATCTAAGACGAATAATCAATGTTGGGTATTTAAACTTTCACTTAGAATGACCTTACAATATTTACAATCTAAATGATCTATTTTTCTTATCAAAAAATAATTTATTAGCAACTACAAAATCATAGGCTAAAGCAAAATCTAATATAGTCCTACCTTCTTCATTAGGCACTCCAAATCTATAACCACCATGAATACTTTTAAAATCTTCTACCACTCTACCAACATGTCCATTTAAATCTCCTCCAATAAATAATTTTTCTTCAAGAGGTCTCTTTTGTATTAATCCCTCTAATTCATTCCAAAAAATTTCTTTTCTGCCTACATCCAAACCTACTTGAGGAGCATAAACACTTATAACATTGATAATCTAAGTATCAATAATAATGTTTAAAGCTATAATTCTATCTCCACATCTATTAATATTTATAACATTATCCTTCGAACTTTTATCTATAATCACACCTACACCATTTCTAATATTACTTCTACCTAAATACCAATGTTTAAAACCTAAACTATCAATCTCCTTGACTTTTCCCAACCCATTTAGTTTCTTGAACACATAAAATATTTATCTTCCTATGAATCATAATATCTATTAATTCCATTAGTTTACCTATGTTGCATAATATACCAAGTTCCTAACCTAATTATGGTTTCATGGACTAACTTATTTGCTTGCATTCATCCATAATGTGGAACCCTTGCTGATTTAACACTGCACCTGGGCATCGATGTAGCGGCCCTTGCACATTTTTCACTACAAAGCCATACATGTCGCCGAGGGGATGCCCCAAGCATTAACAGTGTTTTAAAGGATTCATGTCATGATTAATTCGACAAGTTTTACATAAATAAAATAAAAACTAAAAATAAAAATAAAAATAAAATAAACCTAAATAAAAATAAAATAAAAACTAAATAAAAACCAAAACTTAAAAAATAGACCTAAAAATGAAACTTAAAAATAAATAAAAAATAAAACCTAAACCCTAAACCTAAAATAAAGAAAATAAAATAAACCTAAGCCTAAACTAAAATAAATAAAACCTAAAACTAAACCTAAAATAAACCAAACCTAATCCGTAAACTAAATAAAATAAAATAAACTAAAAATAATGTTAAACCTAAACTAAAAAATAAAACCTAAAATAAAAACTTAAAACCTAAACCTAAATAAAAACATAAACCTAAACATAAAAATATAAAATAAAACCTAAACCTAAGAAACAAAATAAAAATAAAACTAAACTAAAAAATAAGCATAAACCTAAACCTAAACCTAAATAATACACCAAAATAAAAAACCTAAACTAAAATAAATAAACCTAAAATAAATAAACTAAAAAATAAAAAAATAAACATAAAATAAAAATAAAATATACTAAAATATATATAAAAAATAAACTAAACCTAAACCTACTATACTTAATTTAAAAGAAACCCCAAAACCCTAAACACTAAATCATAAATCCTAAATCTTAAATCCTAAACCCTTAAACTAACCCTAAACCTATAACCCTTAATCCTAAATCCTACAAAACCATAAACCCTATACCCCAAATAAAATAAAAAAATAAAAAATAAATAAATAACCCTAACCCTAAACCCTACACCCTAAATTCTAAAACTCTAACCCTAAACCCTAACCCTAAACCCTAGACCCTAAAACCCTAAACCCTAAACCCTAAACTAACCCTAAACCCTAATCCCTAAAAACCTCAAACCTAAAGCCTAAACCCTAAACTAACCCTAAATCTTAAGCTAACACTAAAGCCTAAACCCTAGACCCTAAAGCCTAAACACTAAACCCTAAAACACTGACCCTGAACCCTAAATCCTAAAACCCTAAACCCAAAAACTATGAACCCTAAACCCTAAACCTTAAACCATAAACCCTAAACCATAAACCCTAAACAAAATAAAGACTAATAATAAGATAAATAAAAAAACATAAATCAAAATAAAATAAAATAAATAAAAACCTATAATAAATCCAAAACCAAAACCTAAAAATAAAATATCAAATAAAATAAACTAAAATAAAATAAATAAAAACTTAAACTAAACTAAAAAATAAAATAAACTTAAGAGTAAAAACCTAAATAAAATAAGAATTAAACGTCAAATAAAAATAATATAAACCAAAAAAAAATAAAGTAAAGCCTAAATAAAAACCTAAACATAAAAAGTAAACTTAAAAATAAATATAAAATAAAACTTAATCCCTAAACTAAAAAAAACCTAAACCAAAAATAAAAATAAAATAACAAAATAAAATTAACCTAAACATAAAGTAAAATAAACTAAACTCAAATAAGTAAAACTTAAACCTAAACCTAAAATAAACTAAACCTAAACCAAAACCTAAACTAAATAAAATAAAATAAACTAAAATAAACTTAAACCTAAACTAAAAAATAAAACCTAAAAATAAACCTAAAATAAAAACCTAAAGCCTAAATCTAAAAAAATAAAATAAAAACCTAAACCTAAACCTAGAAAAAAAAACTAAACAAAAAAAATAATACAATTTAAAGTAATGTAAAAAATTAAACATAAAGCTAAACCTAAAAAATAAACTAAAATAAAAAATCTAAACTAAAATAAATAAACTTAAAATAAATAAACTAAACTAAATAAATATAAAAATTAAACTTAAATAAAATAATAATACAATAAACTTAAATGAATAAAAATTAA